>VZTA01002804.1:51845-93348 GCA_013398855.1 Mohoua ochrocephala
GGGGGGGGTGAGGGAGGGGTGCTCAGCTCTGTGGCTGGTTAACGGGGTGTTTCTGCTTTGGAGAGGAACGGAGGGGTTTTGGGATGGGCTTTGCTAATCGTGACACCCGATTGGTTTTGACTCCCTGCAGCACCCCGCTGGTCCCTGCCTTTTCCTTTGGGGAGAACGATGTCTTTGATCAGGTGAAGAATCCCAAGGGCTCCTGGCTGCGGAGGATTCAGCACTGCCTCCAGCAGATCATGGGCATCTCCCTTCCCCTCTTCCACGCGCGAGGCATCTTCCAGTACAGCTTTGGGCTGATACCGTACCGACGGCCCATCTGCACCGTGGGTGAGTCAATCCACAGGACTCTGGCATGATCCCAGACACACTCAGGCTGGCCAAACTGGGGAAACAGGGACGGTCCCTGAGTTGTGACATCCTCCTGCCAGGCTGAAGCATCATGCCAGAGAGCACGAGCAGTGGTGGGCTAGGAATGCCCTGCAAAGCAGCATCCTCAACTGTTCACGTGTCACACTGGTTTGGCAATCTGGTTTGATCTCCTGACAGATCCCAAGTCATCTGGGCTGTGCTGGGAAAAGCCCCAGAGCAAATGTGGCCGCCTCATCACTCCTGTGAGATGGAGACAACCCCAACACCACAATGTGGTGACAAAACCCACTGCAATAGGGTTGTGTTAAACATCTTCCAAGGCAGTTTTACAAACACAAGTAGGACCAGCAGGTCAAGGGAAAGGATTCTGCCCCTCTGCCCCACTCTGGTGAGATCCTCACCTGCAGAGCTGCCTCCTGCTCTGGGGCAAGAACATCAGAGGGAGGGGGAGCTGCTGGAGTGAGTCCAGAGGAAGCCACCAAGATGCTCCAAGGGCTGGAGCCCCTCTGCTCTGGAGACAGGCTGGGAGAGCTGGGATGTTCAGCCTGGAGAGGAGAAGGCTCTGGGGAGACCTCAGAGCCCCTGTCAGTGCCTAAAGGGGCTCCAAGAAAGCTGAAGAGGGATTTTGGACAAGGGCATGGAGTAACAGGATGGCAGGGTTAGATGGATATTGGGAAGAAATCTTTGGCTGTGAGGGCCTGGCACAGGTTGCTTAGAGAAGCTGTGGCTGCCCCATCCCTGGAAGTGTTCGAGGGCTGGTGGGATGGGGCTTGGAAGCAACCTGGTCTGGTGGAAGGTGTCTCTGCTCATGGCAGGGGGGTGGAATGAGATGATCTTTAAGGTCACTGCCAAGCCAAACTATTCTGTGATTCTGTGAACACTGAAGCAGTTTGCAGGCTTGCTCAGTGTCCTTTGCAGACACATCTGCAAATCCAAACCTATCTGCATGTGAAACAAACCATTTTTTGTGTGAGAGACCAAATTTCACAAAAATCTTTAGTTTTGAATAAGTTTTTCAACACCTCCATGCTTGGCCCACTAGCGTGGCTGATGCTCTGTGAATTAATGTAATTAAAAATGCTGTTTGGAATGGTTAGAGCTTACACCACTGATTAAGTTTGACAACCAGCAATTACTTCTAATTGTATTACAACCTGTTTGGATTGTCTCAATGGTTTTATGAGCTGTGTAGTATCACACGGGCTCTTCATTAATTGGATGAAGAATGGCATTATAAGATGCTGAAACCCTCCATCAGTTGACAAAAACAATTTGAATAAGAGACCAGAGCAAGAGAGGTACCTCATGGACTTCTCTGTCCCCCACCAGGTACCTGGTCCTGCTCCTGGTAGCTCTGGGGGATGGAAAGGCTCTTCTAGTGATAGGAATCCAAATAATTAGATTTTCTGTCGAATAAAACATGATTTAAAAAAGATAATGAAGTACTTGGTTCCTAACAAAAATCAGATGTTTCACAGAATCTTTAATCTGAGCAAAGCAGAAGCACCTCCACTGCAAGTGCATTTAAATAGCGTGGGGGTCCCCTGTTCCTCGCTTTCCCCATTTGCAACGCAGATTCCCAGGGCCATGTGGAAACAGCTTGGAAAGCCCAACCCAGATATTGTCTTGTCTTTATATTGTGTTTATCTGCAGCACATCTGAGATGTGAGAAGCAGCTCTTGCAACTGCACTGAGATACAGCACTTCTTACTTCAAAAGGCTACACAGAGGGTCTTTGACCTTAACCAGCTTGGCAGATGGGTAAACTGAGGCAAGGACTGGTGTGATCCAGGAGACCAAGAGCTGGGTCAGGATCTGAGCCACCATCCCTCCTTGGTTGTGCTATCTCCCAAGCTCCAGGAAATAAGTGGCCCTGCTGACCATCCTGGAGAGGCTGACCTCAGCTCTGTGCTAGGGTGAGCCAAGTGCTCAGGGGTGCCTGACACTGACTCCTCCTAACACCTGTACTTCTCTTCCAGTTGGGAAGCCAATTCCAGTGCAGAAGAAGCACAGACCCTCTGAGGAAGAAGTTGATCAACTCCATCAAAAATACCTGAATGAGTTGTCCGATCTCTTTGAGAAGCACAAAGCTAAATATAATGTCCCAGAAGACAGCCACCTGGAATTTATATAGAGTGCCTCAAGCAAGGTGAAGCCATGGAGATCAAGCTCCAAAGTCTACCCTTTCTCTGGAACTACTTCACAACCTCAACACAGTCACAGTTAACATAAAATCTGTATAGTGCAGGGAAAAAGCTTGATTTTCCAAGTATTTGCATGGGTGTAGAGCCCGGGTTTTAACTTTTTCTGCATGTAGGACACATAAGAGATATAAAAGAGAAGAAAAAAAAAATCCCATTTGTGGTCAGCACCATTGAAGCTCCCCAGCACAAAACTCACACTTCCAGTCTGGCATGGATGCCAGTTTACACAGCTACTTCCAGGCAGATCTGAATTATTGAAATTATTTCCTTTGCAGTATTTTCATTTTGAAATGGGACAATGAGCCATAATTTGTGCTGAAGGCATATGGCTTTTGAAATGGAATCCATCGAGATAAACAAATGAGCATTGTTTGTTTGATGCTCTTCATGTTTTTAATTGCTCTGGGCTCTTTTCTCACCACCCGAAGCACAGTTTATCAGAAAGGTCATATTCCTAGCACGATGCCAAGCACCCCCAGCAGCACGATGCCATAGCCCACTGGGGCAAAAGAAATGAAATAAATTCCGTTAGAAATCTGTCTTGGAACTGTAAAATATTTCTAATTATTGTAAAGAAACTGGAAGCCACTCTGGCACTTATACTTGCACCACCTGAGCTGGGACCGAGGCCCCTCGGCAGCTCCACACTCCACACTCACACAGTCAGACTGGGCTTCCTTACTGGCTCAACCCTGTTTTCCCTGGTTTCTCAGACATCTGGATCCTTCAAATAATTTAATCGTGCAAGAACAAAATAACAGCTTGGAGTGGGAGCCTCCAGAAGTGAGGAGGAATCTCCAAGAAAAGAAACTCTCAGCTCATGTGCCCTCACTGTCTGAGTGTGTGGGAAAGTCTGGGCTCTTCTTGCTGAGTCCTGGGCTCCTGCGGTGTCTCGGAGCATCCATTGGCTTGGCTGTGCCACAGGTCCCTGTGCCCTTTCGTTGTGCAAAGGGTCAGCAGTTGCCCCTTGCCTCCAGCTCTTGCCTCCAGAGCTCCATCTGCAGCTGGCACTGCAGCTGCCAGCACTGAATAGGTTCTTTAACAATTAGTTTAGAAATATAAATTAGAAATAAATTTATAAAGTCTAGGGACTCATCCAAAGGGTTCGCCGTACCTGGGCTCTAGGAGTCCTCCTTCCACTTTGATTAGTTTAATCCCAGACACCCCTGCACGGGAACGTGACCAGTCACCAGCTATGGTAGCAGGGTCACTGTGCATTTTGTTTTACAAATGAGACCATTTTCTTTGGAAAGAGGAGCATGACCAAGACATGGGGGAAGGGAAAAGTGATTTGGGCTGGAAATATCCATTGGGGTTTGGGGGAGCCACATTTGGTAGGTGATCAAGGCTTTAAATGGCTGCTTCTTTTTGATATCCAGAACTTCATTGAACTCTGCACTTAATGGGATTTTGCAGCGTGGAAGTTTCGGGTGGCAGGAAGCCATCTGCTCAGTTCACCCTTACAGAGTCCTGATGCTTTCTTCTTTTTTCTCCCTCCCTTCATTTCTTTCTCTTCCTCACATCCTACTCCCTACTTGCGAGGAGCCACCAAAAATCCTGCAGATCACATGCACTTCATTTTTGTTCCTGAAATGGCAAGAATTGCATTTAACAAGAAAAACTTGTTAAAAAATTGAAAACTCTGTCTCAACCGACAATACCAGGCCATCATTGGGGTTCGTTCCCTTTTCCTGCCTCCTGCCCTGACCAAGTTATTCCACCGTATTCTTAATCTGAATGACCCACTGCAAACCCTTCCCATTCCCAGAAAACAAGCAGCAGCAAGGAAGAATTTAATGGAGCCCTGGTCAACATTCTAAACACTCCTGTAATCCCACCTTTAACCCAGTCCAATAAAACAGGTCACATGCTATGATTTCTTGCTTGCTTTCTATTTTTCTTTTTCTTTCGTTCTTAGTTAAGGACAGAGCTGCCCAAGCAAGAGGAATATCATCTGCACCAGAAACAACAAAAAAAATTATCTCCCACCCTTTTCTCTTGGAGTTCATCACCATCCAAACTTTACCCTAGCTCCAGGTTTTTTCCTCTATCCTTTCTTCTGCCTTTCCTTTTACTGGCCATCCACCCACAGATCTCAGGAATGTTGCCATGGCCTTCTGGAAACATCCCAGTGGGCATCAGTGCCAGAGGGGAGCAATGGGTATGTGCCCAGGGTCACATCACGGTGTGCTGTGGGCATGGGGGAGGTCTCCGGAGGCGAGGACGAGGAGCTGATATTTCAATGCAAGGGGGAAAAGAGAGAAGGTGCTGCTGTTGGGATGGAAATCAGCCGTGAGGGGAGGGAGAGGATTCGCGGAGATGTCAGACGAGTGGTTGGATCTGGTGATGTTTTGGGGATGTAGGAAATGGAGAGGGGCAGGATGCGAGGTCATGGACAAGGATGGCAGATGTTGGTACTGACAAGAGGGGTCTGGGCAGTAGGAGAGACTTCTACCCCACTGAGAAGCCGTGTTGGAAGGTGTGCTCCCAATTGTCCATGGAGGCCTCGGTCTTGCCCTTTTGGGGCTGTTGCAGTGATACCTCTGGTGCCAGAGACACACCTCCTTGAGAGGTGGGCTGGCCCACCACTGTCCTGGCTTGTGATACCATCCTGAAAGAGAGAAAAGGCAGAAAATGGGTGGTCAGGAAAAAATCTCAGGGAGGCATGGGAAGGAGGAGGCTGGAGCTGTCTGAAAGTTCTTGGGGTGATCAGGGAGATCCAAAGGTGAAGAAAGACCACAGAGCTGGAGAGGAGTGGTCAGGGGAGAGCGTTGGCTGTACGTAATTGGCTTCCTTCAAGGTCAGTTTTATCTCACAGACTGGAAAATACCCTTGATCCCTCAGGAACCTATATAACCCAGGAGGGGGAGGTCAGTGCCTGGGCTTGTGTCAAATACAACATTAAGAACTGTAATTCATAGGCATCCTTACAGCCAGGACTATTTAGGGAGCTCAGCAAAATGAGAGGTCCCGTCTCAAGAGGCCAGAGCTCTCTGAGTGAAACACTGTAAGTCAAGGAGCTTTTGTGCCATTTCAGCCTCACACAGAGCTGTCTGGAGGATTAAAACTCCTCTGATGCTACACAAGGCAGGAGAAGCCCAAAGAAAAGAAAAGTGCTCAGATCAACCAAACCAAACAATGTTTAGGTTTGGACTCTTCAGCTTGGAACTGGATCGATTGGAGGCATCTCCAAGGCACCCTCGACTGACGGACCTCCAAGTTGTCACCTCAAAATAAGGACCACTTAAAGCTAAAACAACACTGCCTGTTTCCTTCCAGCATGTCCACTCCTTACTCAGGCAGCTGGCTTTGATCTGAGAAACAAACCCAAGGAGAAGAGAGATATCCAATTGCTTTTCTTGCAGGAATTTCAAATTTCACCCTTTTTGGGACTTCTATGGAAATCCTAAGGAAAATACAGTAAGAAATAAAAGCGTGGTGATTCGGTGTTCCCCTCCTGCCTGTCACTTCTTCCCACCTCTTCCCTCCTGATCTCTCCTGTATTTCTGTTGCGAGAGGCTCTAATCTGGATTTGCCTTACTTAGCAGGTTCAGATAATGAGGCTCAGAAGAAAACCTCTGATGACTGATGAATACAAAATATGGACTAATTCTCCAAGAGGAGGAAAGCCAAGCAAAAAATGGGGTTTTTGCCCTTCTGCAGCTCTAGTGCTGCAAAGTTGTTTTACTGCCCTGAGAATGGGATTAAAAGATTGCCTGCTGTTGCAAACAAAATTAAAAGGTTTTCTGCTGTCGCAGAAAAATGTGTGGTTTTCTGCCCAGGGAAAGATTTGCTGCCTTTAGTTCAATAAAGTCCCAAAAAGTGGTATGCTAAACATCCCTCTCTTATGGCATACCTTTCAAGAAAGGAAATAAAATTCCAAGTGCATCTGAAACCCATCACTTTGCATTGTTTCTTTGCAAAGAAACAAACACAAAACCAAATCCGAAACAAACACAAAACCAAATCCAAAACAAAAAATGACTTTTTTTGTTTCCTTTTCAATTTAAACATTGGAACATTTAAATTAACATTTAAAACATTTAGAAAACACGGGTCTCCTCACGAATATGGACACTTATTTTTTGGGGTAATCTGTTAGTTCTGTCTGACCTGTACCCAAAGAACTCTTTTCTGAACCTCCCATCATGTGAGCTCACCTCTTGACACAGCCCTTCTCGGAGGAACCATCTGCCACAGGATTTTGGCAAACCACCTTGTTCAGGTTATAAAAACGCATCAGTGAAGAAACAATCTGCAATGACCAACAAGGCAGGAGGGTATATATTGGATTTAAGGAATTATTTGGTGTGATTCATCCATTTTTCAAGCTTGTGCTTGGTTTTACTCCTACCCATCTCCTGACCTGATGCTAAGCCATTAACTTTGGGCTGGCAACCTCCTGAGCCACCGCATCTCTGGGGCACGGGGGGCTTGTGGGCTTCAGGCAACATGTGATCTTCAAAACAGAGAATGGAGGGAAAACACCTGTAATATCCAGTAGTTGTGAGCCAGCATCTTGGGTGTCAGGATACAAAATAAACCCTGTGAGCTAAAGGGATTCATGTTTTATTAGATTATAAGAAGCCAACAAAATACAGCCCAAACAAGATTACAATGAGAAACTCAAGGTGCACAGAAAATTACATAGAGAAAGCACTGCAGGAAGGATTTGAAACCACTTGGGTTTATGAAATGCTTGCTGAAAACCATGAATGCACAGAATATCATGCATTCACAGAAAACTCTGCATGCACAGAGGAAAAATAATGCAAAGGAAAAAAATTCCTGCCTAATTCTTGGTGAAGAAAGTTTTCTGATCCCCTAGAATTGAAGGGGAACAAGCGCTAACAAGCAGTGCTTTTATCTTCACCACTGCCAGCAAGGACAGAACTTGGCTGCTCATCGCAAACAAAAGCACCATGGGCAGGGGTGCATGTGGATGCTGAGGAACTCCCCTCCACAGCACAGAGCACTTTGAACTGGGAGAGCAGAGCTGCACGTAAACAGCGCTGCGATATTAGGATTTTCGGAATTGTTTACAAAGTGCTTAGCTTCCACCTTTTAAGAGGGAGATCCTCTAAGCTGCCATGTGGCAGGATCTCCTGGGAAGGCTAAGCACCTCATTTTCCTCATCAGCAGCCCCAAAATCCTCGAGATGCTCGCTCACTAGAATCACAGTGTATCCCTGAGAGGAGGGAACGAGCTGGGTGCCAGATTTTTCCATGCTGTGTTTTTGACATTACGTACAAATCCCACAGTGTCCCTTGCTTCCAGGAACTGCCAAGCACTTTACAAGTAAATAGGATCCATAATCCCTGGAGAGGTAGAGCAGGAGCTCCTTTAACTCCTCTGTTGATGCTGGGCTACTGTCAACCCAAGATCACGAACGTCACAAGGCCAGAGAGCAAGAATAAACATGACCTGTGGCCCAAATTCCCAGATCATCTAGGTCCATGTGATTTGTGGCTGGTCAGAGGAAGACTGTAGCAAAGTTGAGACCCAACTCCTCCTGAATTATAGGATAGCTCACCACCCTCATTGTAAAAAACTTCTTCCTTATATCTAATCTAAATCAACCCTCTTTTCTATGAATACTTAAACATAGAGGGGGAGAAAGAAGAGTATCAATCTAGGAAGAAATAGGCCAAACAAGTTGAAATTACAATTATTTTAAAGCAAGCAAGCAGAATGGCTAAATTCTTATTTAAAAATTAGAAATAAAGAGGTGATGACCAGATTTGACAGGTATTTAGTACAAAAATTGTTCCCTTCCTTGGCAAGTACAAATGACACAGAAAAAGTCCTCTCCACATTATCCCCACGGCTCAGGAGCCCCTACAGCCTCACCTCCTCTTTCAGTGGCCATCTCTGTTAGGCTCTATTTCCCCTCCCCTTCCTTCTTAGCCTGCTACTCTATTTGGTATCAGTTCCCTCGTAGAAACCCTTGCAATCATGTCGTGTCAGACCTCATTGTATCTGGGATGTCCACATCCCTCGGCCAAAGCCTGTGACAGAATGGATTTCACATCTTGCTGAGATATTAAGTGCAGCAGCACAGAGGTCACTGCAGCCCTGGCACACCGCACTGATCCTGACAGGATGTGCTGCTGGTTCTCCCTTGCCAAACTTTAGGGCTGGCCATGGCTGGAGCAGCAGGAAATGTTAATCTTTGTGGAAAGCTTTATTTGGGTAAGGAGGCCTTCTACCAGTTCACTTTCCTTTGCACTGACCAGTGCAGAGCATTAGGAGTATTAGAAGCATTAGAAGCAATGAAACCCAGTAACAAACAAAGCCATTGGACGCTGGTGCCTGTAAGAAGGAAGAAATATTCATCACTTCCTAGCGGGTCACGCTAAAACTGGCCTCATGAAAGATCTTCAGAAGCCTATTAGCTGAGGCACATCCTGCAGGAAATCCTCTTAGAGCAGTGGAGGTGACAATGTAGCTGATATTACTGTACCCAGCACTGCAGCCACAGAGAAACAGGGCTGGGAGGGGTATTAAGGGGTCACTTGGGCCATGCCCTTTATCTCAAGGCAGGATCAAGTCCATCCATGTCATGTGTCACCAGTCAGACACGGTGTTGAGATGCTCTTGAAGACTTTCTATGATAAGGGTGACACAACCTTCTCAGAGAATTTATACCTAACCCAAATTTTAACTCAAATTCTCAAGGATGTACTTTGGCTCATGGCTTTCTTTCCCTCCATCCAGTATGGGAATGAAGATAAGATTATTCCCTTCTCTGTCTGTCTTCATGTCACCACGTATGATGTCTTCTCAATCCACAGTTTTTCAGGCTAAGCCATGTTTATTTGATCAGTTGGATCCAGTAAAATCTCCATAATAATCTCTATCAGAATGGGTGCTTGAGTGTACACAGACATGTATATTTTGATGATCATCTCAACTTCTGGAGTTGGACAACACAGGGTTATGAGGACTTCCATGAGTCTGAAAATACTCCAGCACAAAAGAGCTGATAGAAAATGGCCTCTGAAAGGAGGATTTCCCTTCTTCCTATTTATACCCCAAAGCTGTTGATCTGTTCTTGGGTGTCCTCAAAACACTGGTCCGTATTTGGCCAAGAAATTTCTCGTGTGACAAATCACTGAAAGGATCTGCAACATGGTCTAGTTGAAGATGTCCCTGCCCATGGAAGAAGGGGGAGTTGGAATAGATGATATTTCAAGGTCCCTTCCAACCCAAACCATTCTTTGGTTCTATGATAAACTTTTTTTAGAAGACTCCAGAAAAACGGGATGAGATGAAGAGCCACCAAAAGGCTCTGTAGAGAGTAAAGACAAGCTCAGGTGACTGGATTAAGTTTTTGTCCTTCAGCCTGTAGCTGGCACCAAGAAGTACCACTCTTATTCTGCATTTCCTGGCCTGTTTCTGCAGCCGTGGGGGGCACAAGGAGCGCCTGCAGAAACAGCCTTGTTGCAGTCAGCGCGACTCCCTGGCCAATAAAGGGTTGCAAGACTGAGTCTGTCTGGTGCCTACAGCCCACGTGCGTGTGTGGAACAACTCCACTGGGACCTGCAGGAGCTGTGAAACAAGGCTGGCACCTTCTTCCTGCAGACTTTGTTAGTTCTTAGGGGTTTTTTAAAGTTTTATATTTGATTGTGATGCAACCCCATAAAGTTAACAGCATGGCGGACTGAGGCAGCTCTAGTCCATCACATGTAATCTCTACTTCACATGTAATCTCTACATCACATGTAATCTCTACATCAATTCCTGCAGCAGCAGGGCTGTAAAAAATATTATAGAAATGACATGCTTTGCACATTTCAAGCTATTCTAACACAGTGGGGAGGCTCAGGTCATTGCTCAGATTGGCTGACCCAGGAGGAATTAAAACTCAGCCTCTCACAGGATGTCCACGAACCCTTCCTGCTGTGCAGCATGCAAAGTGCAGTGGAGATGGTGTGTTAGCTGCCTTCCTGAGGGAAGGAGAGGAATTTCTATTCCAAGGTCCTCCACAATGGGGAGGCATTTTCAACCATGCATGGTTTCTTGAGATGTGCTTTGAAATTCAAGAGCCAATATAGAATATCCAACCATGCACGAGTCAAAGTGCCAGAGAAAAAGGTGTTTTGGCACCAGAGCCCTGCACAGCAGGGTCTTTTGGGTTTTTTTAGTAGCAAGTGGTGCTGGAGGGTGTCTGGAGAAGGACACTGGAGCTGGGGAAGGGACTGGAGCACAAGTCCTATGAGGAGCGTATGAAGGAGCTGGCGGGGCTCAGCCTGGAGAAAAGGAGACTTGGGGGGACCTTCTCGCTGTCCACAGCTCCCTGAAAGGAGGGTGCAGCCAGCTGGGGGTTGGGCTCTTCTCCCATGGGACAAGTGACAGGACAAGAGAAAACAAACTCAGGTTGTGGGGGTTTAGGTTGGATAACAGGGAAAATGTCTTCACCAAAAGGGTGGTCAGACATTGGAACAGGTGGTGGAATCACCATTCCTGAGACTGAAAGGCATGTGGATGTGGCACCTGGGGACATGGTTTGGTGTTGCCCGTGGCAGTGCTGGGGGAGTGGTTGGACTCAACAATCTTAGAGGGCTTTTCCAACCTAAATGATTCTATGACTCCATGACTTTAGGACTCTAAGGGCTTAAGAAGAAACCAGGCTGCGGAAAGAGCATGAGGAGAAAATCAGGTAGGTCCTGAGACTTTGCTCTAGGAGTTTTATGCTTTTCCCCTTGCATCTGCATTTCCAATTTTGTAATTGAGCATTTAACTTTTTTCTGTGCTAAAATGACCCTCAGTTTTAATTGAGATGGTGGTGGCTGGTGAGCACGCTTGCTGTAAAACAGCAAACTAAAGCATTGCAAACAAACCCTAAAATGCTCTCCATCCATTTCTGTAGCATACAGAAGCAAAAACTTCAGCTTTTTATAGACAGAGGTACTTCAGGGCAAGAGTATTTGTGCCATTTGTGTCTCCTAGACTACTGACCGTGATGCTGTCCAGCATTCAGAGGAGAGAGCTCTGGGACAGGGTGAAAGGAGGCAAAATGATCTTTGCAAGGCATAATTAGCAAGCAGGGGTTTGATTGCAGCTGTTCTCAAAGGTGAAGGCTTCTAAACGAGCATCTGCAGCAGATCTGGGGCCTCTTTTGGATGTTGTGCTAAATTTCAGATCATTACTACTGATTTGTGTTGCAAGAGCTTCTCGTGCATGGTCCAAGGAGTATCACAGTAAGTTTTGATTTGATATCACAATCCTGTCTTGTATTCATTTCAGGGCTGGGATCAAAGAATCGTGGGATCATAGAATAGTTTGGGTTGGAGGAAACCTTAAAGCTCATCTCATTCCATCCCCTCTGCTATGGGCAGGAACACCTTCCATTAGACCAGGTTGCTCTGAGCCCGAACCAACCTGGCCTTGAACACTTCCAGGCATGGAACAGCCACAGCTTCTCTGGGCAGCCTGTGCCATGGCCTCACCACCCTCACTGCCAAGAATTTCCTCCCAATATCCCATCTAACCCTGCCTTCTGGCAGTGGGAAATCATTCTCCCTTGTCCTGTCCCTCCAGGCCCTTGTCCAAAGTCCCTCTGCAGCTCTCTTCCCTTTAGTATTGGAAGGCTGCTGGAAGATCTCTCTGGTCCCTGTGCTCTCATGCACATCCCCTTCCTCTTCTCCTCTGAGATCCACATGCTGGGGGTCATCAATACGCAGTCTTCACCTCCTCTGCTCCCACTGAGACAAATCCCTAGATGTAGACACGAACTTAATAACAAAGCAATGTCTGTTGCCTCCAAACTACACCTCCCAGTTTGCAGTCCTGAGGAACCCTTCCTTACATCTTAGAAAGGCCACAAGCACCCTCCCTCAGAAGGGATCCGTCCTCCCTCTCTAAAAACCTACAGCTTTTCTCCAGGGAAGGGAAGAGAGAAGCAGCTAACCACACGGAGCAGAGATGCACCAGCTTTAGGGAGACAGTCTCCGAGGAAACAACCCACAACTGCTTTCTCATGGAGCAGATGTACCCAGAACATGTCACGCTGCACCCTGGGAAGCCAAGTGCCTGTGCAGCACTGGGGAGCTTGCCTCTCTGCCCTGTAGCAAGGGGGTCTCTTCTCATCAGGCTACTTTGCAAGGTTGGGGGCTCATCTTTCCTTCTTCCCTGCTCGAAGTCATCCTGAGCTCTGTGCAGGGCTGAAACCTGCAGGGAGGATTGCAGGAATCTGGGACAAAGGGAGGATTTCCCGGACTCTGCTTTTCTCTGCAATGGGTGCTGCTGCTGGAGGGGCCCCAAAGGGCTCAGGGAGGTTTGCTGCAATTGGTAAAACCCTTGGAAGCTGGAAAGCACCAGAAACGGGCTAATTCCATGGGGCAATTCTGGGATATGTCCTTGCAAACTGCAGGTGACCTGTCAGGTAAATTTCTAGTATTTTAATCCATTTTTCCCTCACGATCTTGGGACTGATGGATCCTGCACAGGATTTAGGGCCACACCTGTCATGCCCAGGGTGGTGGACCTTGAGAGGTCAGACTGGCTGAAAGGTCAGGAGAGGAAGGACAACCTTGGCTAACAGCTTTAAAGCCTTGCTTATCGGCCCTTGCTGTGCCCAGGGGATGGAGGGTGCACAATGCTTTTGCCAGGAATTTGCCTGGCATGAGAGCTGGGATGGAGGCAGGGAGGTGCAGAGGAGCACTTGCCTTGGCTTCATCGGAAATGCGTGGTCTGCGTGTGGCCGGTCACCTTTCCAAGATTTTTGCCTCAGTTTCCCCACCTGTGTTTGGAGACTGGTGCTGTCCCACGGCTGTCTGGTTGCAAACACAGAAAAAAATCCAGAGGTTTGAGGAGTTCACAGGGGAGCCTTTAGGAAAATGCAGTCTTCATCATGGGCAAGAGCTGAAAATGCTCATTTCTTAAGAAGTCTAGCAAGATGCTTCCAAAAAGATCATGAAAGTCTCCCACCTTTCAATAATAACTTTTTTTCCCCTATTATATTTAACCAGTTTCCCATGTCTCATTCTCCCACACCCTTCTTAGCAAAGAAAGCAAACGTATTTAAGGAAAAGACTAAAATCCCCTTTTTTGGAATGTGTAAAAAACTCTTGTTTTACAAAGCACCCCGCAACTGGATTAAAAGTGGAGCCAGTTAATTGTCTATTAGTAATCCTCCTCCTGTCCTCCCTCCTGTGCTGAAGCAGTGCTCATTCAGCACAGGGACCAAAGTTCTTTGGACATACAGTTAATTTTTAGGTGCTCTAATTTTAGACTGTAGCTAGGCAGCTCTACCATGACTTGCTGCCAACAGCCAAAATCTTTGCTCTGTGACTTGCATAAATCTTCCTATCTGTCTGGTGGGGAAAAGTGAGGGTGGGACTTTAAAAAAAAAAATTAAATTTATATGTTTTATTTTTATTTTAATGCCCTCCAGCACAAAGCTCCCTGTGAAGTCGCACTTGCAGTTTTGGCCTGAACTTTGCTTCCACTTGTGAAAAAAAGGAGGTGTAAGTGCAGTTTAGAAGGGGAAGGAATGGCTACATTTCAAAATCTCTGTAATGTTAAATAACTTTTAACTACATGAACAGAAAAGGCAAGTGCTATGAAAACAGCTGGTGCCAGCTTTGGGCACTGAAGTGGTTGCACCATTAACCAGTGAGTTGCAGAGGAAATACTCTTTGCTTCAACACTACAAAAACAGTGGCTGCGTACACTGAGCGTGGAGGATTGCAGTGCTGGTGCTCCCACCCCAGACAATACCTAATGGGTGGTGAGGCATCAGAAAGGACACAGGACCAGTATCCAACAGGTGGACAGAAGAAATGTGGCATTTCCTCCTGTGCTGGGCACTGCTGAGGCACCTCCAGTCCTGGGGGCAGCTCTGGGCCCCTCACTCCAACAAAGACATTGAGGGGCTGGAGTGCATCCAGAGAAGGGAACTGAGCTGGGGAAGGGTCTGGAGCACCAGGAGCAGCTGAGGGAGCTGGGGGGGCTCAGCCTGGAGAAAAGGAGGCTCAGGGGGGACCTTCTTGCTCTCCACAACTCCCTGACAGGAGGGTGCAGCCAGGTGGAGGTCAGGCTCTGCTCCCAGGGAACAAGTGACAGGATGAGAGGAAGCAGCTTCAATTTGCCCCAGGTGCGGTTTAGGTTGGACATAATAGAAAATTTCTTCCCTGAGGGAGTTGTCAGGCATTACAATAGGGTGCCCAGGGAAGTGGTGGAATCACCATCTCTGGAAGTGTTCAAAAGTTATGTGGATGTGGCACGTGGGAACATGGTTTAGTGGTGGCCTTGGCAGCGCTGGTTTAACAGTTAGACATGATGACCTTAGAGGGATTTTCCATCCCAAATGACTCTGTGATTCCATGCCCATTGGAGTTTTACCCTCTGTTCATCCCTTCCTTTCATCAGTGGTCTGCTCATCAGTCAAATTTGCTTTTAACACAGTCTGGATAAACCAAGCAGCTAAATAAATGCTTATTCTTCCTTAGTTTCTTTCCTGGGGGTGTCCCAGGATGCAAAAGCCCCAGAATGTGTTAGCAGGGGTTTTGAACAACCTGCTCTAGTGGAAGGTGTCCCTGCCCATGGCAGAGGGTTGGAACTGGATGATCTTTAAGGTCACTTCCAGCCCAAACCATTCTGTGATTCTATGATTTTATGTGTCAATGTGCTCCTAAGGTGCAGAAATCCCTCTAGAGAACAGGGTTTGCAAAGCTCTGTCATGCAAACATCTGCTTCCCAAGCAAATTCTTTGAAGGAAAAACCTGGTAAATACCTGTGAGATAACAGCTGGGTGTGACACCAACACCAGCTGGGAGGGTGTAGAGCACAATTTGGCTGAAAACTGAACCACGGGCTGGGGGCTTGGACAATTCTTTGGCCACATGAGGTGGCTCCTCCACATGCAAAAGTCAATCAGGTCAATGATCATGGTGGTGCTCAGATATCCACAGGTATCTCAGCATGGGCTCTGCCGATGTCTCCGAGGGAGGGAGGCATTGCTCCCTGCTCATTCAGCTCGTTCTGGCTCCAGCCATGGCAGTGGACGTCTTTGCACCCCGGCAAAACCTAAGCCAATGTCACTGGACCGTGCCAATGACCCAGCCCAGAAGGACTTTCTGCATCTGTAACACGGTGTCCTGTCATGCTCCAGTTAGAAAGTGTGTGATGGCTTTAAACTAAAAAAGAGCAGGTTTGGAGTAGAGATTAATAAGAAATGCCCATGAGGGTGGTGAGGCCCTGGCACAGGTTGCCCAGAGACGCTGTGGCTGCCCCATCCCTGGAGGTGTTTAAAGCTAGATTGGATGGGGCTTGGAACAACCCAGGACATTGCCCCTCCTCACAGCAGGGGGGTTGGGACTAGAAGATCTTTAATGTCCCTACTAACTCAAACCATTCTGTGTTTTTATGATCCTATAATTCTGTGATCAGTGGTTGTCATTCGCTCAACAAAGAATGGGCCACCCACAGTTGGTTAATGGGCTCAGAGATACCCTGGTTGGCATTTACTTTGCATGTCTGAAGTGTGGCTGCTTCCTGCCCATGTGGGAGGCACTTCTCTGGTGATGGAGCATTGGAAAGTACCAGTCTGGGCTCCTAAAATCGTAACACCTAGCTCAGAAGCACAGACAGAGAAGAGAGTCCAGGCACTGACGTGTACCTGGGGTGACAGAACATTTCCACCCACCCACAAGAACAAACAGGACTTGAAGGATCCTACCAGAAGCCACAGCCAGAAGCAGGAGAGACCAAGGGGAGCTTTGAAGCTCATGAATTCAAGACTAAGGAAAGGGGTGAAGGACCAAGCGTGAAATTCCTACAACCACCTAAATCTGTATTGTTTCTTCAGAAGGATAGAGCAGCTTAGTTCCCCAGCAAGCTCGTGCCTCAGTTTCCCTCTCCATACCCTTGGCTTACACAGCTTTTGGGTTTATTTGAAGTTCTGTGGAGAAACAGGCGATGTGTGGGGATGTGGGAACACACCTCTTCTCCCTTAGCTCAAGATTTAGCTCATCACCCAGGTGATGTATGAGCCAACAGCACACTTCCATAAATGCCACCTAGAATGTGAGGTGTTCCCATCGAGGCAGGAAAAACAACCAAAAGACAGATGAACCCTCCACTGACTTTCTTCTACCCCAGTACAAAATGCTAAAAATACCCTCAGGGAGGTGACAGATGGACCTTCAAAAAGGCAGGGACAGACGTCCAGGAGCACCATTTTGTCAGCACTGCTGTTTGTGAGAGCCCCCCAAGTGGCACGTGGAGGCTCAGGTTGCATTTTGGGCTGATGTGAGCTCCTCCTAGCCTCCCATGCCTAAATTAACTAGCAAAGGAAAAGGACACAGTGTTTTGGAAGGAAAGCAGGGAACACCGTCGGTGACGCATGGTGCAAAGTAAGCACAGATGCCACACTTATGGCAGGAAGAATAATACTTACAGTAAGAGTGAGAAGGGGTCTTGTCACAGTTTTGCCTGCTTGGCAACTTGACAAAACAAATATTGCTGGGTGGCTGACTCAGGTTCAAGCTCCTTGCTAAATCCCAGCTCCTCCTGTCTTGTTGTACTTGCTTGTACTAGCTTGCTGTTTACTGATGATAAGACTTGCATTGCTTCCTGTCAGGGGATGATTATGGTTCAGAGGAGGATACAGAGATGAAAGCAGGCATGATCTGGAGGTCCCTGTGCTCTGGGAGGAGCTCTCTGGTGGGGCTTAATTTGGCAGAACAAACTTGGTGTTCTTGCAAAGTCCTCCTGCTTAATGCAAGGCTTTCCCTTTCCATGAGGATGCTCCTCATATGCAACAAACGGTCTGCAAAGAGAGCAGAAAGAGATTTCCAATCTGAATTCATCCCACTGCAGACATCAGAAGAGGTGGTGGAGCATATCCAGAGAATGGCAGGAAAGCTGGGGAAGAGTCTGGAGCCCAAGTCATACGAGCAACAGCTGAGAGTGCTGGGAGGCTCAGCCCGGAGAAAAGGATGCTCAGGGGGGACCTTCTCCCTCTGTACAACTGCCTGACAAGAGGGTGGAGCCAGGTGGGAGTCAGGCTCTGCTCCCAGGGAACAAGGGACAGGATGAGAGAAAGCCTCGAGTTGCCCCAGGGGAGGTTTAAATTGGATATTGGGGAAAATTTCTTCATGGAAGGGTTGTCAAGCCCTGCACAGTCTGCCCAGGGCAGTGTTGGAGTCCCCACCCCTGGAGGGATTTAACAGGCATGTAGAGGTGACATTTGGGGACATGGGTGAGTAGTGGGCTCGATAGTGCTGGGGGACTGGTTGGACTTGATCTTAGAGTGTTTTTCCAACCCAAACGAGTCTGTGATTCTACAAAATAAGCACTGAATTGGACCTGATTGTGGTACCCCAGGTATGGTCTCTACCACAAGGACAGATCTACCATCTTCTTAGTAGGCTCAGGAGTAGAAATTGTGGAGAAAAGGGTCTTTTCAGATGCTGTGGTTTCAGCCTGTGCAGAGACTGCTGGATTAATGAACACCCCTGGTAGCTGTAAATCCTCTGTTCTTAAGACACATATCAACCCTTAAAACAAAAATCTTCTAAAAATACTGCTGCCCTAAAAGAGAAAACTTAAAAACCCATAAGCATAGGTTTAACTCGGGCAGATAAATGACTCCATGGTTTTAAATCAGAGAAGGAGAATTACAAAGACACATAAGCCCTACACTGGGGTGTAATGTGGTCTGACAAGCCAAATACAGGAAGTTTCTTATATAATCCAGACCTCTGGCCTCTGGGTGAAGACACTGAACACTGATTCTTTCAAAACAGGGCATTTTCTGCCACTAAGTAGCCATACAGAAACAAAGCTCCAGAGCTGTGCAACAAGTTCTCACTCAAAGTATTGCAAATCCGCCCCATACCTTGCAAACGATTCCTGCAGTCTCTGAATAGAAGTGAGAAGGGAAAAATAAATGTGTTCTCAAAAGCTTTATTCAATAGGCATTGCCCAAAAAATTCGGTACATGTATTAGAAAAAAAGTGACTGCATAAGGATTCATTGGTACTTCGCTGTGAGATTCTGTTGCCACTAAACCCCAGAAATAAAGGAGTCTAAAACTACTGCGAATTCTTCTTGGCTGCAGAGAGCTGGAGGACTGGATCCTCTCGGTGTTTCTCTGTCCACAACCCATGTTTTTCAGACTCATGTGAAGTAATAGAAGGGTCTTTGAAAAGATGTTATTGTTCAAGAAAAGTCATGCCAGACACCCAGGTTAATAATAGGCAAAGTTGTGTATCTCCTGCATCAACCAAAACATCCAGAAAACAAGCCCTGGGCATTTCCAAAATCGTCTGTCAAACCAGCACCCAGCGTGTGGCTTCTTGTTGGGAAAAACATCCTTGTGGGAACACAGCTAAGATAGTTCTAATCTACTATTTGGGACTGCTGATTTTCAGTGAGTGGGATGGGAGAGAGGAAGAAAAAAGTTGCAGGACAAGTACTCGTAAAAGAAGTGAGATACTGCACTGCACTGCTCAGCTGGTGGGAGTCAAAGAATCTGAGAATGGTTTGGGTTGGAAGGGTCCTTAAAGTCCATGTTCCACCCCCCTTCCAAGGGCAGGGACACCTTTCCACTAGACCAGGTTGCTTCCAAGCCCTGTCCTACCCACCCTTGAACACTTCCAGGCCTGGGGCAGCCACAGCTGCTCTGGACAACCTGTGCCAGGGCCTCACCACCCTCACAGACAAGAATTACTTCCCAATATCCCATCTTCCCCTGCCCCCTGTCAGTTTAAATGTGCTCCCCTGACTGTGTCACTACACGCCCTTGTGAAGGCAGAGGCTGTCCTGAGGCTCAGTTGTATCATCAGGTCAAGGCTGAAGTTTTCCTTCCTCACAAGAAACTTGGTGACACAATTTGCAACTTCAAGTCCCAAATTAAAGCAGCTGCGGAGGCTGAGGCTACCTATGGTGGTTGTGTCTTTACTCCTGACAGCTGTAATACTCCATGAAACACTAAGGGATTTTATTATTATTAGTTTGTTTATTTAAATTTTAATGCATCCTTCTAGGCTGGGGTACCACTGCAGTATTTGGAGCAAGAAAAGCAGCCCAGAAACCCCATGTCCTGGGCCTGGGCTGATCCCACAGCATGGGCAGCAGGGGAGGGGGTGATTCTACCCCTCTGCCCCACTCAGGTGAGACCCCACCTGCAGAGCTGCCTCCAACATCAGAAGGATGTGGAGCTACTGGAGACCTCAGAGCCCCTGCCAGTGCCTAAAGGGGCTGCAAGAGAGCTGGAGAGGGACTTTGGACAAAGGCCTGGAGGGACAGGACAAGGGAGAATGGCTTCCCACTGCCAGAGGGCAGGGTTAGATGGGATATTGGGAGGAAATTCTTCTGGGTGAGGGTGGTGAGGCCGTGGCACAGGTTGCCCAGTGCAGCAGTGGCTGCCCCACACCTGGAAGTGTTCGAGGGCAGGTTGGATGTGGCTCAGAGCAACCTGGGCTAGTGGAAGGTGTCCCTGCCCATGGCAGTTGGTTGGAAATGGATGAGCTTTAGCTTCCTTCCAACCCAGACCATTTTAGAATTCTATAATCAGGATTCAGAGAATTTGCAGCAAAATATATAAAAAGGTGAATATATAAATAGAAAGATGATGGATCTGGATGGATACTGATCCCAGCAAATAAACTATTTTCCATCTGCCTGTCTCCTGCTGCCATGACCTAGTATGATTTTTTTGGGCAGGTTTTTCTTTCAGTTGCAACAAGAAGAGGGCTGATACCTCAGCCCTTCTTTGCTTGCAGATAACTTTATTTAATTCACCGGGGAACACAGGTGGGCAGGAGAATGTTCCCTTTCACTCAGCACTATGCTAGAGTGATTTATTTCTGTTCCAGGCTCCCTTTTGGAGGTCTTAGCCAAGACCCATTGGTCAAGACCCTTTCTTCAGACAGGCCCTTGCAATTTTACATTATTATGCAGATTTCAACAGGCCACAACAAGTGCTGGAACACAGCCTTATGGCCTAACGGGGAGCGAACAAGTCCTGGTGCTGTTTTGACTCATAAGGATGGGTGTGGGAATGCCTCAGGGGACCGAGAAGAAAAATAAACCACTCTTTCACCTCTGAATTGCAGATTTAAGCTCTCCACAGCAGAAAGTATGACTTTTTTTTTTTTTTTCCAATGGAACTCACTGCTAGACATGTCTTTCTGGGTTTAAAAGTGGATATTGCAGCAGCATCTCCAGAAGCAACTGGAAAAAACTGCTGACACAGCTAGGCATAATCCTGCTCCCACCCTAAAAACTAGTCAAGAGTTGAAGCATTTTCAGGGCTGTTTCAGTCCTCTGCACGTAAGAAGCTCTACATGCTCATTGCTTTCCACAGGCTTTTCCTTCAGGGACGCTGAAGTGCTTCTTAAATACAGATTATTCCATTTTCTCCAAATTACTGAAGACGAAACTGAGATTAGGGAAGAGACAGAGGCCTGATCCTTTGTCCAGAGCGACAGCAAAGTCCCTCCTTTACCAACTCACCCAGACACAATACGGTTATAAAGAATCTGGTTTAATGTCATGGGAGCTGGGACAGACCCATCTGACCCCAGAAATCTCTTGGCAAGTGCAGCTGCATTAAAACCTTGGTGCGAACCTAAGTAACACCTTGTTTCTTATGGATCACTTGAATAGACCCTTAAGCATGTTGTTAGAAGAATAGGAGGCTTGGTCAGTGGTTTGGACATTACCAGCAGGTTATTTTAATGAAAATGATACTTAGGGAAAACATTAGAGCTTCTGTTAAGTTTTAAAGTTTTCATTAATTCCATTTTCATTAAAATTCCTTTACAGTGTGGGCAGCATTACTAAATTGTTCTCCTTTCTACTTTTTCTCTTAATTTCATCGTTCTTTCAGGAACCCAGAACTCCCAAAGCCAACTGGGGAAGATAAATTCAGCCAAGAGTGGGGTGGGAGAGCATTTGAACAAGAAGAGGGCCATGGTGTCTTAAACAGCCCATCACTTGTAGAGGCATGGGGTGATCCCCTCCCCACCAGTGGCGAGGGAGAATGGACTGAGAGCAGCACTGAAAAGGAGAATTTGGGGGTGCTGGTGGACAAGAAACTGAACATGCCCCAGCCATGTGCTCTGCCAGCTCAGAAGCCCCCCTGTCCTGGGCTGATCCCACAGTGTGGGCAGCAGGGGAGGGAGGGTTCTGCCCCTCTGCCCCACTCAGGTGAGACCCCACCTGCAGAGCTGCCTCCAGCTCTGGGATCCAACATCAAAAGGACGTGGAGCTGCTGGAGAGAGTCCAGAGGAGGCCATGGAGATGCTCCAAGGGCTGGAGCCCCTCTGCTCTGGAGACAGGCTGGGAGAGCTGGGGGTGCTCAGCCTGGAAAAGAGAAGGCTCCGGGGAGACCGTAGAACCCCTGCCAGTGCCTAAAGGGGCTCCAAGAGAGCTGGAGAGGGACTTTGGACAGGGGCCTGGAGGGACAGGACAAGGGGGAATGGCTTCTCACTGCCAGAGGACAGGGTTAAGATGGGATATTGGGAAGAAGTCCTTGGCTGTGAAGGTTTTGAGGCCCTGGCACAGGTTGCCCAGCGCAGCAGTGGCTGNGCCCCATGCCTGGAAGTGTTCAGGGCAAGTAGGATGCAGCTCAGAGCAACCTGGTCTAGTGGAAGGTGCCCCTGCCCAAGGCAGGGTGTTGGAAATGGACGAGCCTTAAAGTCTGTTCCAATCCGAACCGTTCTGTGATTCCATAAAACAGGGAATGAAACAGCCTGTACAGGGGGCGGGCCCCTGCTTGGTCTCCCCGCTCCCAAAGCCCTATCCCGTGCAGAAAGCTGCATTACCTGGGCCAAGAGCTTTCCCCCACCCCCACGTCTGGGCTGAGAGACCCGGGCGTCGGGCCGCCCCTCCCCTCTCCTCTCCTCCCCTCCCCNGGGCTGGGCTGGGCTGGGCCGCCCCTCCCTCTCCTCCTCCTCGCCCTCCCTCTCCTCCTCCTCCTCCCCGGGCTATATATGGATACGCGGCCGGTGTCTCTCCCACTCGCCGGCTGCACCGGGGCTGCGGACCCGGGTGCCCTTCTCCATCCCATGGCCCTACCCGAGTTCTGACCGCGCCTCCCATCATGAAGACCATCATCGCTGCCTACTCCGGGGTGCTCCGAGGTATCGGAGGGGCGGTGGGAAGGGGGGACGATGAGTCCCGGTGCCCGGAGGGGGATGCTGCGGTGCGGAGCAGCGTTCCGGTGGTTCAGGGGCTGGGGTGGGAGCAGCACCGGAACACTCAGCTTTATGGTGTTCCCCATTTTTTTTTTTGGCCGCAGAAGTGTTGTTCAAGGGCAATAAGCAGGGGGAAGAGCGATGTGCAATGGCGGGGAGGCAGCTGCAGCATTTCTTGGGCTGAGGATTACAGGTCTGTGCGCAGGTTTTGTGTGTTCGAGAGCTCGGAGGCTCGGGCTGCGCTCCTGGGCTGTTGGAAACGGGTCTGGTTGGTCTAAGGGAGTTTGCACCTTGGCGAAATGTGGGCGTGGGGCACTCGAATATATGCGAGTCCCTTTTCCCCCTTTTTGTGATGGTAGGAAGGGAAGCGTAGTACTTTTATCGGCACTGCGTGGCTGATAAAGTTCAGTCTCAGCCTTATTTTCATAGAATCATTTAGCTTGGAAAAGGCCTCTTTATCGAGTCCAGCTGTTCCGTAATACTGTGCTCCCCACACCTACATCGAGGGGAGGGGGGAGAAAAGGCAACACGTTGCTGTTTTTGTTGTTTTGTAATGAGGAGCTTCAGTGCTCGGCAGGAGTTTGGCGGTAACCGGTTCCGCCAAGTCTGGTTTTACAGCCCTGGGTGCTGGTGAGTGCCTTGCTGAGAGAAGTGGAAGGGGGTGTGAGCGCCTGACTCCCATCGCGGGCAGAGCTGCTGCGGGCACCGAGCGCTGTCCTGCACCCTGGAACGTGTTGGTTAAAGGCTTTGGAGAGACAGTGAAGGAAATCCCAAACCTCAAGCTACCTTGCCTGCTTGTAAAGGCATCTCAAAGGGTCTTGCAGGAATAAATTCGTCAAGTCTAAATGTTTTGCTGGATAGAATTTTGTATCCCTTCTGCAAGCAAGGGTGCTTGTCTAGAGACAGGTCAGGATTTGCAAACAGTGGGGGTGAAATTTTGCGTGAAAATGCACTTGGACAACGATTTGCCCTGTGATTTGTGGAGGGTCCTTGAGTGATTGCTCTGTGTCGTGAAAGGCTTTTTGCCCTCAAAAAGCAAACTGCTAATACCTCCTGGGATGAAGAGACCTGTGAAATGGCTTATTGATTAAGCAAATCGTTAGCAGAGCTGAAAGGACGTGGACCTGGTGAATTAACCCCTGAGGTCTTGCTTTTGCACTGTCCTGCCCAGTCCTGTGTCTAGAGCTGCTGGTGCTCATCTCAGCCAGAAGGATATTAGAGATTGATCTGGAGGATCAGTTGTGAACTAGCTGGGGGAGAAGACCTGCATGCATTTCCTGTATTCAGATCTGCTTCTTAAAATAACTTTGCTTGCTTGCACAACCAACAGAGGACAAGTTATGTTTTCAGTTGAGAGAGGTCATTTGAATTAGCAGCATCTGAACTGTTAAATTGAGAGTTAACTGCAAACTAAGTGCAGAGAATAAATAATTCAGGAAACCTATAAAATATGTAGGGTTGACCTGAGACCTCAGCGGCCACCTTGCTGGCACTGGCATGTTAATGATAGATCTAGGACACATGCATAATTCAAAATGGAGTGTGGTTTAGGGACAGTGATTGGCCTCATCTCTAGATAATCCTGATTAGCAATGGAAAGCTGTCTTAACTCTCTTCAGGTCAGTTTTCCTCTGAGGCACCTTGTGGGGATCCTGCAGTGATATTTGTGCTTTTAAACTTAATTCTTCTTGTGTTTCTGCCTGGGGAGACGGGGGATGTTGCGTTGGTGACTGCAACATCCACCAGCCCCTTGCCAATGCTGTAGCCTGCCTGAGCAGGAAAGCACAGGACTGGCTTCACAGCTGAGTCCAGGTGCCTCTCAGAGGAGCTCTGACTCGGGCTGGGTTTTGGGGATAGTGATGTGGGACCCTGCAGATCTAAACTGGCAGAGGTGGTGTAGAGGTTCATTCATGGGGCCTCATGTACTGCTTGGTCATGTTGGACAACTTCTCCCACTACAGAGGATGTGTAGAACAAACCCACCAGACTTCTTTTTTTTCCTACCTCCCTGAATATTTTTTTTCTCAAGTGTCATGCTTGTGCAAAGGGCTGACTTTGGGGTGAGCATGTGAATGGCTCATACTGTCCTTTAGTCTTATTGCTTTCCTGGCATCTGGTTTTGTCCAGGTGCTTGTGAATTTGCCTGAATTAAGTCTGATCCTATTTAAAAACAAGCAAAAAGAAAAAAAGGGTGCAGGCATCTGCCTCTATATCCATCCCTGTATATATGCAGAGGAATGTCCTTGGATATCAACCCAATATTGCAAAACTCAGAGCAGATCTTGGTCCAGTGCCTAGGGTTGGATGATGCTCTGAGACACCTGGTTGGGTAGGAGGGGTTGTGGTCTCCTGATCTCGACCTGCCCCACTTTGGCCATGGGGTGCCCAGGAGCTCTCCTCCTTGTGTTTGGCAGAGCAGCAAAGAGTCTCATCTCTCTCTCCTGAGGAAAGATGCCAGCGTGGCTGGAACATGTCCTGTGCCAAAGTGTCTTTTCTAATGTTGCTTCATCTGACAGAAGTTTGGGATGAGGGAGATGATTTTGCTTAGCTTTACCTTGGAGTTAGTCTTGCACTGCAGGTGAGGTTTACCAGACCTCAGTTCTGCTCTGGGGTGGGCAGCCTGGGAGCTCCTGTTTGGGGAGAACAGGATCACTGCTGGCTGCAATAAGGTGTTTTCTCTTGACAAAGTTGCTTGGGAGGTGGAGGTCTGGGCTTGCCCATAGGAAACCCCTCTTTGAGAGCTCCCGTGTGCTCTGGACACACTGAGGAGCTGCAGTAGGATGGGTCATTTTCTCTTGTCCGGACCTGTTCAGGGTTGCTAACTTAAATCTGAGCTTGTTGGCCGGTCTGGGTCAGCTGGGTCTTGTGGTTACATCACTTTAACCTACATACAGCTGTGACTGTGGAGACAGAGGGCCCAGGTCAGCGCTGTGAGTAAATGCAGAACTAACATGAGAAGTGTCATGATGGATTTCTTTACTGGGTCTGGAGAATCCCAGCTCCTTTCTA
This sequence comes from Mohoua ochrocephala, assembly GCA_013398855.1. Lineage (NCBI taxonomy): Eukaryota > Metazoa > Chordata > Aves > Passeriformes > Acanthizidae > Mohoua > Mohoua ochrocephala. The sequence continues at coordinate 77,584 of VZTA01002804.1, forward strand.
AAGGAGCTGATATAAGTTTTTATTTGCACGTCCCTGTCAGCGATGTTGTTGATCTCCAGTTGTAGACACGCTGTGCTGCAGATAATATGGGATTATTGAGTGGCTTCCTGGGACAGGAGCAAACTGTTCTAAAGCTGTGTACAGGGCAGGATAACTATACTCTGCTCTGGTTGCTCGTTATTTTCTTAACAAATTTTTTACTCTACAGTGAATATGTTTGTGCTTAGGGCACCCAAGTAAACCCAAGACCCAAGAACTTGTGTTGCTCAAGGGGTTTTACAGGTGTAGCAGCCTGCTGTGTGGACTCCTGCTCTTGCATGGGAGGCCGAGTCCTCGTGGATATTTTAGTATTGGCCTGTTTATCTTATCTAGCTTTGTTATGCCTCCAATTTCAGCTTCTCTGCCAAATGTGTAGCTCAAAATGTCCATTTGCAGCTTATGCTTTGATGGCTCTCATATGGTTTTCCTCTAAATAAGCTGCATGAAGCAGTTTAATTCTTGGCTGAGAATTAACGTGCTAATTGTCTGGAAGAGGTGGCAGATGAAGCTTGGCTTTAACAAGGTTTCAGTGTATTTTTAACTGTATGTAACACTTGTACTTCCTCTCAGTTAATTTCTTTGGCTGACTTTTAATTAAGTCCTGTCAGTTGGGTTTTTCTGGTGCCCAGAGGTGAAGTCCTGTTTACTTCCACTCTTGGGATCTTTGATTCTGCTTCCCTATCTATATACATGTTGTTTGTGCAATTTATCTGAAATAAACCGTGCTGGAAGAGCACCAGATGCTGAGTCTGAATTGCAGGAGTCAAATGCTTGGTCAGACCATTTCCTGACTCTACGATCTCCTTGGTAGCAACTCCTGCTACCAAGCGGGAATTAAATGATAAAAGTCTAGTGAGCCCATCACCAGTTGCAGGACAGCTGGCTAATGTCCCTGAGCTTCCTTGGAAGGCTGCAGGTGGCTGCCATCTCTGAGCAGCAGGAAGATCTCCTGGAGAAGTTGCTGCTCTGTCCATCATGACAAGGAACATCCTTGAGAGCCATGCATGGCTTAGTGCAGGGAGTATCCCATCAGTGCTCCAGGGAATGGGCTGCGGTGTGAGCTGGGGTGCTCAGGGTCTCATCCGAGACCAGGAAGGTGGTTGGTAAAGTATGTCCCATGTAGGCATGGTTTGCCAAGGCTGACCCCAACAGTCATGGAATGGCTTGGGTTAGAAGGTTAGATCTTAATGATCGTTTTGGTAAGAGGCTCCCCAGCCAGGCTTTCCAGTTCTGGAATGTGTACCCTGGGAAGTGCTCCGGGGGCTGTGCTGCGTGGCCAGCGCAGGACAAGCTACTGTCTTCAGCAGTAGAAGATGGAGGTTTGGGTTTCTTCAGGGCCCAGAATATTTCCTTGGGAAAAGACTGATGGAAATGGATGCAAAATGCTCACGTAGGCAGTATCCTTGTGCCTCAGAGTTAATTGTAGTTACGTCTACTGGGCCCTTTTAAACTAGGTTATTAGGAGAATCTCTTTCCTGAAAGTGAGAGAAAATGCCTTGGGTTTTTAATATGTGAGGGGTGCTTGGAGTGGGCCCACAGATGAGCCCTTAAGAGGAAGTATTTTCTCTAATGGACTGAACCCAAGTGTTAGTGTTGGGTTATTCTTCTGTAGCTGAGTGCCACCCCCCACCCCCTTTCCTCCCCCATTTCTGTTGACTTGTCAAAGCTCTTCTGCTCTGTGTCACCAGGAACTGGCCTGGCTCTCCAGAGCATGGAGAGTCTTTCCAAAAATGCCTCCTGGCCGCTGAAGGTGAAAGGAGGCAAGGCTTGCATGGGAGGTTGAATACACAGTGTCAGGTCTGACGTGATGAACAGCAAGCTCAGGGCTGCCTGGAAAGGGTTGTCTTGGCCCTAAAATCTGTAAATGCCTGGTTGATGGAATAGATTCATCTGGAGTCTGCAGGTTTGGGGCAAAGATGGACTTGCCAGGTGACTGACCATTCCCACAGTCCTTTCCTTTGCTTTTGGGCGTCTTTAATTTCTTAACTGGGAATTAAATGTTAATATTTACCCCATGGTAACTACTGACTTTTCTGGTGTGGATAATCTTGTTCTCTTTGAAGGATATCTGCTTTCAGCAAATAACTGACCCGGGACACCACTTGTCCAAGGGCAGGTGCTTAGAGCTGTCTGCCAAACCACTGCCTTCCCTCTGTCTGCAGGAGTTGAATGTGAGCTTCATGTGGTTCAAAAAACAAGCTGACAGGTTGACTTGTGCTACTCAATACTGGTCTATTTACAGGGCTGGCAATGCCTACAATTTGTTCAAACATCTAGAAAATGCTGAAGTACATATTCTCATCTGGAGGGATAAACAGTTGTTCTCTTTGGGAAGAGGATAGGGATTTAGCTGATCCGAGGCTGGAGTGTTGGGTTTATGAAGCCAAAGAGGTTTGGTAGTGTAAATGCAGGTGCTGGAAGAAAAAAAATTACATGGGGCTGGGCTTTTATTGTGAGTCACAAATAATCTCTGAGACTTTTGGCTTCTTTTGAGGACATAGACATATGGCCAGTGACACCACTATTGCTAAAAGCTTTCTTTAAACTTGTGTCTCGTAATCCTCAGTCTACATCAAGCCTGTCCATGTGCAATTTTGTAAGGTTTTTGGGATAACAAGTTCCTGGAGCTGTGGCCCCTCAGCAAGAACTGAGCAACCTGGTCTAGTGGAATGTATTCCTGCCCATGACAGGGCATTGGATTTAGGTGAGGTATAAAGGTCTCTTTGAATACAAACCATTCCGAACCCAAAGATTTCTTTTACCCTTGAACAGGCAACTGGCTTTGTAAAAAAATGGGGTGGAGTTTATCCCTCACCCCAAATTTGGGGATTTACTGCTAGATTTTACAGCGTGGGATTTCTGAATCTCGCTGCTTAGATACTCTAGTGTGGCAAATCAATGCACGGTGACAGTTTTAACTCAACACATTCTCCTGGCTCACCTCAGAAGCAGGAGAACTACTTGCTGGATTCATTCTTTATACTGCACTATATTATCTTGTAAAGAACTGCCTCCAGCTCTAGCTGCTGCTTCAACCTCGATTAGCGCTGTAGGTTTCAGTTTACTGGCAGTTGTAGTGGTATGATCTATCCCAGCCTAAAATTGGTCTGCTTAGAGTAATTGATGCCCAACCCACTGCTGGGGTTGTCCATGTAACATGGACTAAGCAGAACCAAGGGTCTGAACTGGGTGGTCTGGCTCTAGATTTAGACTGCAGCCTTTGGTGTGGCTCCCCCCTGAATGTTGCCAGAGATGAAGCATCTCTGTGCCTCACCACCCTCACAGTAAAAAACTTCTTCCTTATCCAATCTGAATTGACCCTCATTCCTATGAAACAGATGCTTTACATATTCAGAGGATGTGTCAGTGAGAGTGTCTTCGTAGAAACGACCAAAAATCCTAGTGCCTGCTTATACCTAGAGAAGCTGTTTTCAGTCCCTTTCATTTGACTGAGCCTGAACACTTGCTATGGTATAACCACTAGCAAGGTCACATCTCATCAGCAGGGACTGAACCTATTCAATGTAATAATAGCTTCGTTAGTAGTTCTTCTAATAAAAGGCAGATCCTTAAACACAAAAGGAGATATGTAAATATACTTGATTTGTATTTTGGCCAGTTATTATGGTGCTTGTAAATAAAGTAATGAAGAAAAGTGAAGGAAGACCCCCTTGCAAGTGCTTCTTTCTGGAGGTTGTTGAGTACATTGCCAAAAGCTGCAGTGTGTGGTTCCTCATGTAGAAAGCAAGTCTTTCACTTCAGTGTTTTACCCAGTTTTGGTTTCCTCCCCACTTGAATATCTTAAGCTTCTACAAGAGTGGCTTTCATTTCCTTCCTTCTTATTTACTGCTTTAGGAATGCTGATAGTTTTCCTTACTGGTAGAGCTGTGGATCCTCAGGGTTGTACGTTGAGGTGTTGCTCAACCAGCCCTTGGGCTGTGCTGAGTAAGGCTGGAGCGCAGAGCTCTCCTTGAGCAGCACTGGGGGTTGTGCAACAGGCCTTGTGAAGGGTGGGTAAGAACAGCTCAGACCACAGCCTGGTGTCTGCTTTTGTGTGGTTTGAGGCAGCTGATCTTTATCTTACTGTGAGCTCATGGGGTTCCCTCTTACCAAACACCGCTTCGAGGAACTGGCAGTTCGAGGTGAGGGTATGGGTTAGGAACATGTGTTAACGTCCTCTGCGTTTTTATGGTCAAGTGAACAGAGGCTTGCTCAGGTGGGAACTGGTGGTCACCCATTAATCCTCTCCAGTGTTCTGAAAAAAGCTGGATGTTGGCAGATGGCGATCCTTCCTCTTCCAGGATCCTCAAACTCCATGGAAAAAAAAAAAAGCTCTTAGCAAGCCTTGCTTTAAAAGGAAACTGCACATTTATCTAAAACCTCTTATAAAATAAGTTGAACTTGATGATCCTTCCTTCTACGATTCTATTTGAAAGGAAAAGTATTGTTACCTTTGCTCGGTGTGCAAATGTAACTGTATTTCTTTTATTTTTCTTTCCTTAGGCACGGGATCGAACATTCTTTCTGCTCTGCAGGATTTGTTCTGGCTATTGAAATCCAAAGTAGAGAAACAACTCCAAATCATCTCTGTGCTGCAATGGGTTCTCACTTTCCTTATCATGGGTAAACAGCTTTTGGCCTAGAGCAAAGGGGTTTGGCTGTAATTCTGGAAGGATTTTAATGCAAAAATGTTAATTTTTACGTAAGCGTTAATTACTGGATGTGTACTGCAACAGGGTAGTTCCTGGGGTGCGTGGATATTGCAAACCAGTTACATTGATATTTTCAACAATAAATGACTTTCCCTGGCTCTAGAAACTCATAAGAGCTATGGAAAGAGTGACTGATGTATAGCTCATGTCTGTGTCTACTGTGCAAATGAGGCTGAAACAATTGGAAATGTCTTACCTGGCTCGTTCCTGGGAATATCCACAGAGATTTCTCAGAAGCAGCTGGTAACTTATGCAAGTGATTGCAACAGGAATGCCTTCCTCTTGGCTCGGTCTCCTTCCAGGAGGTACCAGAGATGGGCAAGAAGTGGTTGTGTTGGACCAGTAAAAGAGTAAAGCCTGTTTTGTCTCTGGGTATTTGGATTATGTGAAACCTCAGGCTGCTCTGCTCCATTGGATTGTTAATAATTAAACTGGAGAATGACTGCACTGAGCATCTGTCTCACTGCACCTTCACAATTCAGGTTGTGCTGAAATGGCAATGCCATTTGTGGGTGGGATCCTTGGCAGGCTGGTGGGATGGCTGATGTGGAGCTGGTGTAACCTGTGGAAGATGTGGGTAGCTGTGGGGAAAAAACCCTTGGTGTGGGCCACAAAGAGATCTTGGCGTTCATCAAGTCTGGTGAAGCAGCTGCCCTACCTGGAGATAGAAGAGATGCCTGGAGGCATCATTAAGGGGAGGTTGAGGTTTTCCAGAGTTCCAGAGGAAGCTGCCTCAGCCCCTACATAAGGGGTTTTTAACCAAATCAAATTTGATTGAGGATTAATGATATCAGACTGAGACTATGGCTTCAGCATAGAAGAGTCAAAAGGTGAGGGGTGTAAATGGAGACCAACACCTGATGCAACCTTGTTTTCTTCTTTCTTGCACCTCTCCAGGTATTGCTTGCACTTTAATCCTCATGTACATACTGTGCACAGATTGCTGGGCGATTGCTGCTCTATATTTAGCCTGGCTGGTATTTGACTGGAATACACCAAAGAAAGGTAAATATTGCAGAACAGATCATTGCTGTTAGTGTCCCTGTCTCCATATTTGGACAAAGCAGCACTTCCTTATAATGGATGACTTCCCTTCTTAGTGGGACATGGCTGAATCACTGACCAAAAGCATTATTCAGTGAAGCATTTAAATGTCAGCCCTTGGCACGAGCAGTGACTGCAGGTTTTATTGATGCTGAGGGCAATACAAAATTAACATTCGCTAATATCATGCCATTGCTGGCTTTTACTAACCTAAGACACAGGTTCTCTCTGTAGTTCAGAAAGAGCTAAAGATTCAAGACCTTCTAGTCCTCTCCAGCTTGTGCAAGGTTCAGATTATTATGTGATTGTTAAGATGTGGCTCCTCTATGGAGTCAGAGTTGCTGGAAATTAAGCAGAAGACTTTATTTCAGGGAAAAAAACCCCTGTAGAAGCCAGCTCTGGGAACCAGCAGTGGTGACAAGCTTTGGCAACTGCTTTTATAGCCAGATTAGCATAGTTCTCCATTGCTTCAAGATGACTGAAATCACCCAGGATTTTGGCCTTTCCCAAAGGTTGAATCTGAGTGTTTCTAGTTTGAATTGTGGAGTTGTCCACCATGAATTTGCAGTCAGGCCTTAATTTGCTTGAAGCACCTTGTATTCAGAGTGTGCACTGATTTCAGTGAATGATGCAGGCGTCCTGCTTGGAGGAATGAGAAGTGTTGATTCCTCTAGTGAGGCAGCAAACCCTGGAGTCCTGTAGGCTTTTTGATGGACAGCCACGTGGAAAGAGCTTTAAAAACATGATTCATTTTTCTCAACAGGGGGAAGAAGATCCCAGTGGGTGAGAAACTGGGCTATATGGAGGTACTTCAGGGATTATTTTCCAATAAGAGTAAGTAAAAGTTTAACTCTGTACCCTGGGATTTAACTGCTTTAGTGTCTTCTTGTACTAGCACTAGTCTATCTGTGACACTGAACTGTAAGCGGGGCATGGCTCAGTTACCATTGCCTACTACTGCTTGTGGCAGCTGTGGTTAGAAACTCTGAAATGTGTCACCAGCGGTGGCAAAGTGATTGCCAGAAGCTTCTGTCCCAGTGGTCTCATCAGATTTCTGGAGGCAATCTGCAATCCTTGTTCATCTCTCCAGCTTCTGGAGACACTGGCACACGTTGTCCCAACAAGTGGTGGTTGCCTCATCCCTCGAAGTGTTCAAGGCCAGGCTGGATGGGGCTTGGAGCAGACTGGTCTAGTGGAAAGTGTCCCTGCCCATGGGAGGGAATTGGAATTGGATGATCTTTAAGGTTCCTTCCAAAGACCATCACTCTGTGATTCTTTTCTGTGCTGCAGCAGAGTCCTGTGTAGTGCCTGACCCTGACACTGTTCTCCTCCCATAAAGCATAAAATCTAGCCCAGTTTTTGCCTGTTTTCCAGTAACACTTCTGCTCTGGGATGTACTGGGCCAGAATATCTGGGACCCTTGCATACCGAAAGTCTTAGCACTTCTCAGGGAGCGGTGAAATTTGTCCTCAAGTGTACTTGCTTTGGAGAAGGGGGTTTTCCAGCAGTGGGAATAGCTTCAGTTCTCCAGCTCGTAACTTGCTCACCACATACTTGTATTTTTCCTGCTGGTTCAGACATGTTGCAGAAAGAGGACAGGACTGCCAGACTGCTCTGGGACTGCAGAATTAGCTGGATGACTTGGAAGGGAGCAGGGGTCAAATTCGGCGAGGAGGAAACTCGATCCTCTTTGGAAGGGCACGCAGCTGAAAGGACTATTATGTAAGGTTGTTGGCAAGTTTTATTCGGCTTGAGTATGAGGGAGGGACCTTGATACGGCTTTTGAGCTACCTATCCCCAAGATAGTCCAGCCTCAGAAAGGAACAGGGAATCCAATTCCAGCAGGATGCCAAAGCGGCTTAGACTGGATTCTTCCTTTGCAAAGTCCCTTGAACTCTCAGGGTGCGTGAACGTGCTGCTGGTGAACAAGCCTTTTGTTGTACTCCTAGAAACATAGAACCATTTAGGTTGGAAAAGACCTTTAAGAGCAAGTCTGACCATTAACCCAGCACTGCCAAGTCCACCATGAAACTTGCTGTTGTTAACAGGTAATTCTTGGCAAGTCTAAGTGTACATGGAAAAATTCACTACGCCTGCACAGGCTGGAAGTCAGCCTGGGTCTCGTGGCTGACAGAGAACTGAGCAGGCTCTGCTATTGAAGAGGGGTCTCAGATGTGTTGTGTTCTAGGACCAAGTCCTCAGTGCTGCACTAAACACTGCTGCCTTGGATATTGCTGAAATGGGCTCTGTTATCCAGGGGACTTGATTCCAAAGTGTCACCTGTGGTGCTGGTTCTGCTGTTTCATCATTCCTTGATGGCACACTTATCCTTGTCTTCATGGAAATATGCTCTGCAGAAGCCCTGCAGGTCAGACCCACTGTGGATATTAAAAGTTTGTCAAACAGCTGGCTTGTTTAAGTAGGCTTAGAGGTGAGATGGGGTAGATAAACTAAACTTTGCAGCAGTTCTTAAGTAAATACTTGCTAGTTCACATAGCCCATTTGTGAGAACCCCTTATGGGTGTAATTCCTTTGCCACTGAGTTGTGCAAGGTTTATGGAGCCCACCGGTAGGTCACATGCAAAGGGCAGAACGTGAGGGCTGACAGCTGGGAGATGACTCCTGCATGTGTTTAGGGGGAACAGCCGGCTGGCTGCAGGGTTGGTAAAAGCTGCTGCAGGGATCTTAGGACAGAGAGGTGCTGGAGGTGGTTTTCTGCAGTTATGGGACTGATCTTGCAGCATGAACAATGAATAATATCTCTGGATATTAGGAATGGTACCAAGAACCAGAACGCCTTGGGCTTGAGTTTGCTAAGAGCACGGAAACTCCTGGGTTAAACTAGTTACCTGTTCTTGCTCAAGAGGAGGATCACTTGTTTAAATGTTCTCACTGAAACAGTCCCCTTTACTGGATCCTGATCTGTGTAATGGCTCGGTAGGGTTTGGTTTGTGTCCCTGGCTCATGGTTTGTCAGGGCAGTCCTCTGCTGCATGTGCCTCATCCTGTGCCATGTGTCCACTGAGCACTCCAAGGACAGATCACAGCAGTGACAGTCTCACTGGTGGCACTTGTAGTGCTGAACTTGGCTCCTGCACAGTCTGCACACAGAGCTGTGGTAGCTGCATCCACGCTTGCACAGGTACCACCTGTGCTGGGCTATCAGCTCAGATTTAATTCATAGAATCACAGTACAGTTGGAAGGGACCTTAAAGCTCATTTCATTCCACCCCTCTGCCATGGTCAGGGACACCTTCCATTAGACCAGGTTGCTTCAAGCCCTGTCCAACCTGGCCTTGAACACTTCCAGGCATGGGGCAGCCACAGCTTCTTTGGGCAGCCTGTGCCAGGGCCTCACCACCCTCACAGGGAAGAATTTCTTCCTATTTGGCTTGCTGTGTTAGAGCAGCTGCATGAGAATCAAGCTCTGCTTCGATGTTTGTGCTGATTAGGCTGGTCTCACTGGAGTCAGCAGTGCCTCCCAGCCTGAAACACCAGGACTATTGTACCCATACCTGGAGATATGAAGTCATCTTTTGTAATACCTGGTGGATTTGGAAAGCAGCCTGAATCTGGCTCAGTTACTCAGCATGAGCAGTGGTTGGCCACATTCTCTGGGGCTTCATGCAGCTGCTCTGACAGTAATAAACTATTTTAGGGCACGAGAAGCTTAAGTTTGTCTGCTGGTTGATGGCTGGCCTTGTAAATAGTGCTTTAAGCTAAGCAGTGCATGAAGCAGCTGAGGAGCATTCCAGTGAGCGGAGTCCTGGACCTGAAGTGGCAGGTGAAGCCCAAGCCCTTGCAGGTGTGGGCAGGGTGCTGGCCTGGAGCACACGGATCCCAGCAGCCTCTGGAGCACATACTGCAGATCTGAGGATGTCGTGTTGGGAGTGCCATGACCTACAGGTTTTGTTTAGGTAGAGAAGCTGTCACCTGAGCATGTGAGCATCTCCATGTGCCATAGGACTCCAGGTAGCCAGGGCTGCAGACCTTTGCCTCACCTTTGTCAGGCTGTGAGCACTTAAGGTGTGTGCAGGGAGACCCACTCACTGGGGTGGGAGAGTGGGCATGTGGCCAGAGCAGGAATTGCTGCTAAAAGTGTCTTTTTTTTTTTTCAATTTTTCTTGTATTCTCTGTCTTGGCTAGCTTCCTGGCAAAACTCCTCCTTAATTGTTGTACGTGAGTTACAGAATGGAAATAGAGGGATTTGATTGTTGTGTCCTAACCTAGTGTAGTGGAAGGCATTCTGGCCCATGACAGGGGGCTTAGAACAAGTTGAGCTTTAATGTCCCTTCCAACCCAAGCCATTCTGTGAATTTGTGATGTATATAATATTGGTAGCCTGGTGGGGGGGTCTTCAGGTCCTGGCTTGCACTGCTGGGAAGGTACAAGAATTTCTTCCATGGTGTTGCTGGGTGTGATGCAGCTACTTGCAGTTCTTGAGTTGTTTTCCAAGCCTACATGCTCGTGAGAACTGCTGCAATATGTTTCTTTAGCTCTATGTGGCACTCAAATGTTAACACTCATTTTCTTTACACTATTGCACTGGCTTACTGCTTCTAGAGGCTGGATTAGGTCTGTGTAAAGAAATCTGTTATTATTAGACAGGTGGATGAACTTTGCTCCCAGAGAAACAGGTTTATTCTCCAACAGCAGCTGGGAAACAGGTGTGTTAGTGCAATGGGGTGAAGGTTCAGCTTCACTCCCAGTACCGATTGTCCAGCTGGGATGCAGAAAGGATGTGCTGACTCTGCCTCATCATGGGAGCACCGAGGCTCCAAAGAGCTGTGTGGGACTGGAGAAGACCTTGAAGGCAAAAGGAAAAACCCGTTGGAGATTCAGAGCAGAGTTGCAATAGTGTTGTTCAGTGACAACTGCAGCAGTTTCTTGGGGCAACCTGGTAACACTGTTTGCTTCTCAAGGGGAGAGGTTCAAAGAACCAGCAGTGAGTGATCAGCCTCCTGGAGAGAGCTTCAGGCATGGAATCATAGAATGGTTTGGGCTAGAAGGGGCCTTTAAATGCATTCTAGTTCCAAAGCCCCATCTTGTGCACTTCACTGTCTTCACTCTTGCTTGAGTCTAGAAACAAGTGATTTACAGCACTTCAAAAGTTCCTGCTTCTAGGTTAAATTTAGGGAGAGATGAAGGTGTTGGCAGGTCAGACCCTCCCTGGGCTGAGTTTGTGCATTAGCAGATTCAAGACCTCCACTTGAAGAGAAGTGCCCAACCCTGTCTGATGTCTGGTCCCTGGCTTGAGTGGAAGAACACATAGAATCGCTAAGGTTGGAAAAGACCTTGAAGATTGAGTCCAGCTATTCCAGTGCCTTTTGGGGAATTTTTCCCTAATACCTAATCTAGACCTCCCTTGGTGCTACTTGAGGCTGTGTCCTCTTGTCCTGTCCCTTCTTACCTGGCAGAAGAGACTGACCCTCACCTGCACCCTCCACGTTTGCCTTCTGTGAGCCACTGTGTTGTGGGACAGGTGTAGAGTGCAGTGGCAGCCTGCATGGGACCAACAGGGGAAAAGTACTTTTGTATAAATACCAGGCTGAATCTCAGCCCTTCTACCTTGCTGTTGGTGAGCTGGATCCCTACATACCCTTTGCCCAGCTCCTGCAGTGGTGTGGGTGATTGATTGTCATGGCTATTGCCAACCCCATGGCTCCGTAACAGGAGCTCTTGGAAAACAGCTACAGCGATAAGACTACAGCTTGGCTGGGGCTCCTATGAGGTATCCAAGCAATGGGCTCCACTGGGATCTGGGTGTCCTTGCACGTGGTGGAGGGGCTGGAGCAGGAGAACAGCGTCTTCCATATGTGTGGCTCTGCCAAGCTCAACATGCAGATGCCTCGTGCTCCAGAATGACAAGGACAAAGCCTGTTTCAGCTGTCTGTCTTATAAAGGAGCTGTGCTTGGTGCAGGAGAGATGAGAGGCTTGGAAATCACCACCTTGCTCTGACAGGAGCTTTAAGGAGGAGCGTCTGCTGCTTGTCCAGCCAAGCAAGATGTGTCTGTATCTACCAGGCCTGGAGTCATAAAATCAGAATATCGTTTAGGTTGGACAAGTCCCCTAAGATTATCAAGTCCAACCATTCTGCCAGAAGTACCAAGGCCACCGCTAACCCATGTACCCAGCTGCCACATCCACACAGCTTTTAACTCCCTCAAGGGATGGGGAGTCCACCACTGCCCTGTGCAGCCTGTTGCAGAAGTCTCTCTACAACTGAGCAAGAGCTTATAGATGGAGGGGTTGCTTACCATATCACTGCCTTTTTCCTGGACAGTGGTTTTTGGTCTGTAGTCTGTGGTCCCTGTTTGTTGTAACTGGTCGAGGGGACAGCCCTTCTACCCTGGGAGGTGAAAGCAAAGACATCTATTAATTGAGAAAGAAGGGAAAGGGGATGAAAAGATGACTTGGTGTGATATAGGCAATGAGGCTCTGCAGAGCTGTCGCAACCACAAGCCTTTGTGCCCTCTCCCTGGAGCTCTACATGACCTCAAAGCCGGAGGAAATTGTGCTGAACCTGCTGCTGCATCATGCCTGTATCACAGCTGCTGTTTTAAATAGCACAGGAGCTGTAGCTTCATCTAGGGGCAAGGCTGAGAACGGGGAGGAGGGAATCAAGTTTCTTGGCACGCTGCGTTAGTGTGTCGCAATGGTACTTCAGCTCCCTGTAGCACGATCCAACAGAATGGGCTTGCACAGTGCCAAAACACTTCTCATCCAAGGCAGTGGGGTGGGTAATGCTGGTGTGACACCTTGGAAATCTGTGGGTTTGTTTTTGGTTTTTTTTCCTATGGGAACTGATGCAGAGTGGCCTTTGCATATGCAGTTTGAAGGATGGGATGCCAAAGCTTCGACTTGCAGGTCTGAGCTGCTGGGGTGTTGCAGTTGGCAAAAAGTGGCACTGTTGCAGCCTGAAAAGAGGAGATGTTTAGATTAGATATTAGGAAGAGATTATTGACTCTTAGGGTAGTGAGGCCCTGGCACAGGTTGCCCAGAGAAGCTGTGGCTGCCCTGTCTCTGGAAGTGTTCGAGGCCAGTTTGGACAAGGCTTGGAGCAACCTGGTCTAGAGGAAGGTGTCTCTACCCATTGCAGAGGTTTGGAACTGGATGATCCTTAAGGTCCCTTCCAACACAAACTATTCTAACATATGGGAAAAAATTAAATTTGATCTCTATTTTTGTGGGATGACACAGCAGTCCTACTGTGTTTTGTGCTGTGTGCTCCCTCAAACCACATGTGTACTGCCTGGGGAAGATGCTCTGGCACATGGGATGCTGCTGCTACCTAAAGCATCAAAAAAGCCCCCTCTGGCAGTATTGGTTCCAGGGAATGGGTTGTTCTGTGCTAGCTAAGACAACTGTGGGGAGTCCATGCTGTGCAAAGAGAGGAGCAAATGGTCAGGAATATTGCACAGCCTGAAAACAATATGATCACAGCTCCTAGAGCATGTCCTGCAGGAATCAGAGATGGCTTGAGGTGTCTCGTTGACCCTTTGGCATGTAGGCCCGGGCAGAACCTCTTAAAAGGAGGGATGGTTTCCAGTGGTTACCACCCTTCTGCACATTTTCCCACTTGGAAGGTGGCCAACGGGCACATTAACTGGTTGGCTCTTTTTTTCAGGCATTAAGTGAACTTCCTTCTGCTGTGAGACAGTGGTGTTTATGTTCTTTCCCCCTCATACTGGGATGTGAGCCACTAATGTGCTGAGACAGGGCCTGGAAGGAGGCGTAGCTGTGGCCACAGGACTGAAGAACTTGGTTGGTTTGGGCAAGAGGTGTGTAAGAATTCCTTAGGAAGGAGTAGAGAAGCAAAAGGCCCGGGCTGCAGCAACCCAGGTCCTATTCCTGTTTGGCTGATCTTGTGTCCAAGATCAGCCTGTTTATCCTGCTCCCTCTGCTCGGGAAACTGAAGTCTAAATAGCTGCTCCTGCCAGAGCCTCTGAAATCCAGGAGTGCCCATGCATGAGCTCCTTAGGCTGTTCTCCCTGGTGGGAGGAGAGACAAAACCTGGGGGATATGACTTTTTTTTGCTTCTCCCATTTTTACTTATTGCCTGAAAATATCCATCTTCAATTTAGCTCTTTTTTCTTTCCTAGCTGGTTAAAACCCACAATCTGCTGACCACCAGGAATTACATTTTTGGGTACCATCCACATGGCATCATGGGCTTGGGTGCCTTTTGCAACTTCAGCACAGAGGCCACGGGTGTCAGCCAGAAATTCCCTGGGATCCGACCATACCTTGCTACCCTGGCTGGGAACTTCAGGATGCCCATATTGAGGGACTACTTAATGTCTGGTGGTAAGCGCAATCACACTGTGCCATTCCTGCTCGTGCCCTTGGCTCTGAGCTGTCTTCACCTCTTTCAAGTGAAAAGCTGTGTTGGAAGCTCAGGCAACCACTTCCTGCTGGTAGCATCACCCAAACATTGCTTTCATATAGTTGTCAAGAGGAAGCTATGAATAAATGTGAGAAATCCTGTCTAGTGGAAGGTGTCCCTGTCCATGGCAGAGGGTTGGAACTGGGTGGTCTTTAAGGTCCCTTCCAACCCAAACCATTCTGTGATTCTGTGACTATGACTAGTTTGGGCTGCAGGGACTGCTGCTCCTCTGTGTTTGTGCTTAACTCTAGGATACTCTTGTCCAAAGGCATGGTAAAGATACCTGACAGCTGTAGTTGTGGAAGGTGGAGACATGGAACAAAATTGTCCGAGTTGTTGTGAGAAGGTACAGGAAGAAGTTGCACTGACTGAAAATACTGAGTACCCATGGCTAGCTCAGCTGCTGGGCTCACTACCACCTGACTTGTCACACATCTGTGTGTAGTGGTGGTGGTGGATTCTGTCTCCACCCAACTGCACTGCTGGGTGCCTGCCAGGGGTAAAGATTCTGAGGCATTGCATGGTTCCAGCTGTTCAGAGAGCCCCTTCCCTGAACATATTCCTATAGATGGATCACACGGATCATGCAATGATGTAGGTGTGCTGAATTACATTAATAGGTCTGTTTTGATGGAGTCCAGGATTTTAATGCTCGAGGCTTGTAAGTTATGACTGGGCAGAGGAAGCAGTGTTTAATGTATCAGTAAAGTGTTCTTGCATGGCCTGAGCTTCCTTTTCAGAGTGAGGATGCCTGTCAATTAGATAGAGGTGAGGGAGTAACACAAAGACCATGAATTGAACAATCCAGTAACCTGTTTGCTGTTTCTGGAACTGATTCATCAATAAATGACTCTAAAACAGATATCTTAGTAAGTACCGTGGCTGGGAATACGATAGGAGTAGCTGTACCATACTCTGATTTGTTGGAATTGACTATTTCTGAGATTACTGTCTTAATTAAGTGAGGGAGAGAAAAACTAACTGCATCTGGTGCAGAAAAGGTGTTTGTCCCTATCTAGAAAGGGCAGTATCTCAAGCTGGTTTTTCTCTTCCTGCACTGATGTTAGTTGCTGTGTGAAGTCCATGATTTGGGAATTGACAGGACAGCAGCACATGAGAAGTTGGAATCTGCTTTCCAGTCTGTCACATCTGTAAATTTAGTTGTGTTGCCTAAGTTTCCATGCAGCCTTTCTATATTTAAAAAAACCATCTTCAATTTGCTCAGTATGACTGGCAGACAGATCTTGTGGCCAGCCAGAGCTGCTTTATCCTTTTTGGAAAGAAGGTGGGAGTAAACATTAGCAACGTCATTGCTGGCTTGGCTATCCCTGAGCGTTGTGCTTCCTCTGTGCCTTGGATCTCAGCAAGACTACAGGTGTGACGAAGTTAACCTTCTGAAAGCCATAATTTGTCTTCACTTTCCTATGCTAGAACTTAAGGGTGCTGATAAAAAGGCCTTGACATCACTTGGAAAGTACTGATAATTCCCTCAATCCTTTTCTCTGTGGATGAACCACTTCAGGTGAAATTATAACAAATCTTAACACTGTCCCAGTACACATAGTTGGTTTACAACTAGTAAGA
>VZTA01002806.1:0-25481 GCA_013398855.1 Mohoua ochrocephala
TAGTTTTATTTCCAGTATCTTAGTTTTCCACCCTGGAGCAGAGTGCATGTCACTTTTGTTCAAGGTCAGTGTCAGGAACAATCAGCTGGAGGGAAGGAAACAAGTTGGAAGCACTCTGAGGCAGTTGGAATCACAGGCCTGCCCCTGTGCTGAAGTCAGGAAAAACCAGTAGGGATAATTTAATTCTTGTCATTAGACACCATCTTTTCTTTCATAATACACAGTATTTTGGTTTTTGGTTTTTTTTTTTTTTTTAAATCTTCAATTAGTCTTTGCTGATCAAATGTTTTCAGGTCTTTTGTCACCCAAGTTAGTGACAAGTGTTAATGTACAGACCAGAATGCCCCAATCCACTTTTGAATGGTGTTTCTAGGGATTCACATGGGCTTGCATTCCATCTGTGTGCACTCTAGGGCAGAGCTCACACCTGTAAACACTTTGGTGTACGGGCCTAAACTCAACTCTACCAGAATTCCTGTGCCAATTCTTCCTGAGGCTGTATGTGTGTGTTACTCCTTCTTCTCCTTCTCCTTCTCCTTCTCCTCCTCCTTCTCCTTCTCCTTCTCCTCCAGAGCTTCTGCCTGTTGTGCTCTAAGCACCTGAAACACATCTTATTTAGCACCCAATTAAAAAGCCCATTTTACCCTCATCAGTTGTAACGTTCTCAGACTGGGTATGTGAAAAGGGAGTGGTTGTGACAGGTGGAAGGAGTGATGTCCCCTAATTCTGCAGCTCCCGTTCCTGTGAGCACCTCCCACACTTCAGAACTTCTTGTTCCTCTCCTGTGTCCAGGAAAAAAAGTTATAAAAATGAGTAACAGTGACTTGTTTTATAAAGTTTTTTCTTGTGGGGGTTGGGATTAGGCTTTGAAGGACACGAAGTTCTACATGTAAACCATAATATATGGTTTACATACATATATGGATGTTCTGAGCACCTTTTGGAAATACCTATTCATTTACCAGCTGGTTTTGTTAAAAACACCCAAGATAAATCATAATAAATACAAGAAATAGGATCTCTTTGCCAAAGTCTCCAAAACAACCACAGTGTTGAGGAGGGGGGGAGGCATTGTTTGTTTCTTTTTGTTTTTTTTTAAAAATTATTAATGACTCTGCTGCTATAATTAAGTAATTTGAAATTTTGAATAATAAGTCAGAATATAAATTTCTTCTTTAAGAAGAAAGCAGGACTTATTTAGCCTTATGAAAAATTTTGGGGAATATTATTAAAAATAATCAGTTGTGCATAGAATTATAACTAAGGAAATGAAAGCATTTATTATTCTGTACTGAGAGGATCATAAAAATCCACATTTTTGTGCTAAAAATTTATTAAATATATCTCTATGACAATAGCATTCTGATAACCTTTAGTGGAATTTCAGTAATTTCCATGTCTGTTGGCATGTAAAATGTTAAAACCAAGAATATTTTTAAAGTTGAAAAAGCAGAACATGCATTGGTATATCTTTCAGACTTAAATTAATTTCAACCTGCCTTTAGGTAACTTACACCTTGTTTCAAGACACTGGCTTGTTTGAAATTTTCAAAATCCCCGCTCAAGAATTCATGAATTACTTCCGTGCGCTGGAAAACGGCTACCGGGATATTCCCTGTAAGTACTCCCTGGCTGCACGTGGGATTTTTGTATCAGTGTGTCTCCTTCACTGTGAGCATTTGTATTTGTGGGCAGTGCCTGAGCTTAGTGGGTTTTTAATGAATTCGCTTGACAGAGCTTGGAACTGGACTTGAATGAATTGCAGGACCAAGTGGGTGGACTCTCAAACTGGATTTGTAAATTTGTAGTTTGAAGATAGCCTTAAAGAATTTGAATTAGTAGTTGAATCAAACATACTGAAGTCGATGGGAGAATGGTTGTTGATTTAACAGAAATATGGGTGAGTGCCTTAATAAAATGAGAAGAAAATAGACAATTTTGATGGTAGTTTTTCACCTTGCTGTATAGGGCAGCCAAATTTATTGGAAAACAAAGCAAAAACCACACTCACCCTGCACGCACTTCCCCGCTCCACAGATGTTTGCCCAGCCCAGGTGCTCGTAGGTATTAGTTTGCAAGCCATTCTTGGTTCTCACCATCATTGATTTAAAAGGACATTTAATCCCTTCCTGAGGCCCAGGTAGGATGAAGTGTGCATAGACAGTGTTTGATGTTTATCTAACTTCCTTCTTAAAAGTGTTCAGTGATACATATATCCTCTACTAACAGTTTAAATACAATTTTTCCTTTTATATTTAATCAAAATCTCGCTTAAATACATTTTGTACCTTTTTGTTGTTGCTGTTCCTTTTGATGACATTTCAGATAATATTTTTTTAAATTGTTTCTTGCTGATTTTCAGACCACAATCGCATCCACGCCACGGATGTTCTCCATGCAGTGTGGTATCTGACAACACGGCCCATTCCTGGATTCCAGCAAATCCGTAATGAGCATATAATGGAGAGTGCTATAGGTATGTGTTCACATAGGCTAATTTTGTTTTGCTGAAGAATGCTTTAATGAAACTACAGCAGGTAAACCAAATTATTCTGGAAGAAAATATCTAATTATTCTTATGATTATTCTTATGACTCACTTCTTTTTTATTTTTTTTTTTTTGTGCTTTAATCTAAGGCAGTAGAAAAAATCACAAAGCACACACCGTTCAGAAATATCATGCGATTGACTTTTAGAAAAATTATTAGATGAGTAATGGTTAGTTTGTTAGCCAAGAAAACTGGTTCACTTAATAAATTCTCTATGCTGAATGAAACCTCTGTTTTCTGCCATAGTCAGGGTATTTTTAGCATTTGAAATACATTAGGCTAATATTTCTTAACTTTATTGGAAAGTTAAATAGACCAAAGGAAAAATACCAAAGTATTTAACTTAATTGAAGTTCTCCTTAATGGCTTTAGTATAAAAATGAATATTTTAAAATTTTCTATTAGGTATCTCATGCAGACTTTCAGGCAGGGAAGTGATCATCCTAACAACAACTGCATAAGAGCATCCCTGAAAGAGAAATAGAGACTCCAAATTCAAATTTTGTGTGCAGTTACTTCAAACGAAGCTTGCTTTTGTGTTGTCTATGACTTCACGGAACTACCTTTTTAATTAAGAATTTGTAATTTTTACCAAAATGTTTCCTGTAAGTAAAGGATAAAAAAAAATAAAATTGTAAACATAGACTTTGATGTTAAATTGTTTGTATTTCACAAAAATGAAAAGGGGAAATCAAGCTCCCTCTCCAAGAGCTCTGTTTTATATGTGTGGTAGAAAAAGACAAGACATGAGTCATGTGGCTTTTAAAGGGCTGGAATTTTCTCATGTTTTCCAAGTTTGTCCATATCTACAGATTGCACCCTATTGCCTTTTCTTTCTCCAAGTGTTAAATGGATTGGGACTGGAGACTTAACTGGAGAAAAGTGATAAAAATAATTTTGTTCCCTTCTATAAAAAAAATAAAATTAAAGTAAGAAATTATAGTCTTATTGCTTGGAAACTTTTCCAGTATAAATATTTTCAGGATTTTAATCCTTACTTATTCTATGAAGGCAAAGGAGTTCTTTTTATATTACGCACTGATGAAATAAGTGCTATTCCTTTTTCTTTTTTTTTTAAGTAGTGACTTTGTCAATAAGAAAGAGAAGAATAAAACCGTGAATCTTATCATGCAAATATTTCTAACTTAATGCAGTTAATTCCTTTTGTAGTAGTTTCCACTGCCCCCACCAGGTTTTCCCGTAGGTTTGCAAGTTTAAGAAATGGGCAAATTACAGAAATACTAAGGAAGGTGCTGATTGATCTTTTCCCGGACTAACTGAGGTTGGAGACAAACAGTAGAATGCTCTGTTAGTGCTACGAATTTGCAACTCAGTGGCATTTCAGCTTTTCTTCAAATTTGTTAATTGATCTATGAACATTAATATGACTTTTTCTTTTTCAGAATATAAGTCTTTGCCCCTTATTCAGCTTCATGACAGCAAGGATAACTATACTGTGTTTGCAACAGTGTCTGGCTGAGTCATTTATAATGTATTACAAATATGAATGAAATACTCTTGATGCCTTAGGTTTTAACTTTTATATTTTTCAAACCCCGCCCTGCCTGGTGTGTGACTCTGAAGTTTCCTGTGGCCTGTGAGCTGCTGTTCTCTCCTGCTGGTCAGACATAACAAACCTCTGCAGGCTTCCACTCCAAGGACACCAGGCCCAAAATGTGTCAACTAAAAGCCTCTAAAGGGGGGGCAAACTTGGGGTAATTCCATCATGAAACTGAGGTTATAATTGGAGAATTAACCCTGATATGCAAATGAACCAAACTTATGAAAGTGTGAAGATCCCGTGACCCGGGGTCCATTTGGGGTGTAGCCTCTGGACTGCCCAGGGTGTACCTTTGAAGGCCTTCAAATAAATGCCTTCCTTTATTCTCTTATTCTTGTTTGGTCTCTGTGTTTTAGGTGGTCACTTAAGGCATCACTGTTCTAAAAAATATTCTATTTTTGTACTTTGATTTTTTGTTAGATGAAGCCAGTGGTATCGCCCCTGTTCAAGTCAGCTACACTTCTTCAAAAAGCTGTCCTGTTGCTGATGACAGTTATGGCTGTCTGGCATCAAACATTCCTGCTTTGGAATTGATGGCTTTGTATGTAGCAGCTGCCATGCACGACTATGATCATCCTGGACGTACAAATGCTTTTCTAGTGGCCACAAATGCACCTCAGGTAAGAACCTCTTTCACCAGAAAATTACTTGTTTCTGTCTGAAATCAGTATAAGGAATTTTTTTCTATTCTAGATCCCTAAAGTAAGTTGTTTAGGATTTAAGGCCCAGTTTAAGAAATGGGGAAATTAATGTGTACTGTACTTGTGTAATATTTTAATTTTTCTACCCTGTTAAATTCTGGTGTGTTTTGTGTGTATTGGTTGTGTGTGCATGTAGAAACAACTTTCAGTTTGCAAAATTGAAAATAACAGCACAAACCAGTGCAGGATAGAGTAAAGGATTATTTCATAGAGAGCTGGCCCTGGGACTGTCTAAGGAATTATGATGACTGTTTGGATCTCTCTTACTAAGTTACAGACAAGAAACTTAAATATTAATAACAACAACATCAACAACAATAGATCAGAAACTGGTACAGCTTCTTAGGAGATAAAAACTTTGAAAGTGAACTTTCCAATCAGTTTTCAACAACTCCTTATTACAAAGAGAGTTTAGGATGCAGGCACTTATGTATTTCTGCTGAAAACAGCATACAAGGAAGAACAAAACCAATCAACACAGACACTCACCACCAAGTTTCAAAAATACAAGCAATCTTCGAAAAACTGCAAAAAGCATTGACAAAATGAAGGTTTTTTTCAGGTTCTGTTTAATCTGTTTAGGATTAATTATTTTCTAGGGTGTTTTATATAAACATGGAAGCTGCGAGTAAAATCTGCTACTGTTTCTATGTTTTAGTTAGCTCATTTACAGTTAAAATGTATGCATCAGCATTAAACATAGCACTTTGAAAACTAGTGATACTTTGCACCATTGCCAATTAATGACAGTTCTTACATGTTTTGGAGTTCTTTTTGTGGTGTTTGTTTGTTTGTTTGTTTGTTTGTTTTTATTTGCTTCTTTGTTTTTGTTGGGTGGGGGATTTTCTGTTTTTTTTTGGGGGGATTTTGGGTTGGGTTTGTGGGGTGGTTTTTTTGTTTGTTGGCTTTTGTTTTGTTTTTCAACACAATTAAGAAGAATTAAAAGCATATACTTAGATTTCTTTTTTTTTTTCTTGTTTTATTTTTACATCACTGTGTGACATAAAACATACACTGCTCCACACATACACTGCTCAAAGTCTTAAGTGGTTTGTGTGTATGTATGCCTACGGTCTGAATGTAGATGTCACTAAGACATTGTTAAGGACTTTTAAAGAAACAAAGAACTTTGCTAATTGTCAAGTTTGGGGTTTTTTTCCCCCTCATCTGTCATTTTTGTGTCACTTTAACCCAAAAACTAGAAGGCAAAACATAATTTCTATTTTTTTTTTTTACCTGATGTTGTTTCTGACTAGCCCTTAAAATTCAGAATATTTTATTATAACTTTAAAATTTTCCTGTGTAATTTACGATACTCTGGGTTGGTTTTTTTTCTGCAGGCTGTTCTCTACAATGACAGATCAGTCTTAGAAAATCACCACGCTGCATCTGCCTGGAATCTTTTCTTATCACGACCAGAATACAACTTTTTATCGAACCTCGATCACGTAGAATTCAAGCGTTTTCGTTTCTTAGTGATTGAAGCAATCCTTGCCACAGACCTCAAGAAGCATTTTGATTTCCTTGCAGAATTTAATGCCAAGGTTTGTTCCGCTCTAGTGTCTGCGCTGATCTGGTCTTGATATACCGATGTTATCGTTGCTTCTCAGTGACTGTTAGTTTTAATTACTTGCATTTAAAGCTTTGTATTATTTAAATTTAAGTTATTAAAAATGCAAATAAAGCATTTCCTTTGTACAAACCCAGCTGTAGATGGTTTGTAGATTGCCTAATAAACCCATGCATGAATAGTGTTAACCCCGTGCCTGTGCCTGCCCCAGGTGAATGACATGAACAGCAATGGCATAGAATGGAGCAATGAAAACGATCGCCTGCTGGCCTGTCAAATATGCATCAAACTGGCTGACATCAATGGCCCAGCCAAAGTCAGAGAGCTGCATCTGAAATGGACTGAAGGCATTGTCAATGAATTTTATGAACAGGTGGGTGTGGAGAGAGAAATTTTTTCTTCTTTTTTTATCATGGGCAGATGATTGATTCTTTGTTTTACCAGTGGTTTAACTAAATTAAGCTTTATTCCTTGTTTTAAATCTTCAGGTAAGATATTTCCATCTTCTCGTTCTGAATACTGAAATATATTTTCACGGGTAGCTTACTACCATGATCTTTTAGTTTCTATTAATTGTGTCAGAAAACAAGTTCCCAGCCAATATTCTCCATTTTTCTGATATTAGGAGATTTTTGAGGGGGAGGGCTTCTTTCCTTAGGATGATGCTGAAAAACCAAAATAACTTCTTTCACTTTCGGAAGTTAAGTTCAGAGATATGTTTCCAGGTCAAAGGATACATACAAAATCCACAAGCCTGGAAATGTATGTTCAGCTCTAAAACTATCAGGTCCATGGAAGTGCTGAGATAAGTAATTATAGCTCAGATTTTTCTATGAGCAACTCTTCAATGTTTTTCTTCTCCAGTTTATAAAATGGGGAAAAAACCCCAACCCAAACCAAACCACTTTACTCTGGATGTTATAGTTCATTTCATCCTTCTGTGGCCTTGGAGGGGATGCCATTG
Organism: Mohoua ochrocephala; assembly: GCA_013398855.1. NCBI lineage: Eukaryota > Metazoa > Chordata > Aves > Passeriformes > Acanthizidae > Mohoua > Mohoua ochrocephala. Next base: position 7,346 of record VZTA01002806.1, read on the forward strand.
CCAGCGTGCCTTGCTGTGGCTGATCACTCTGCCATTCTCTCTGTCCACCAGCTCAGCAATTGAAGTCAAATCTCTGCCTCCTCTGAAGCCATCCTGCAAAGGCAGAGGAATAGCAGCTCCAGTAGAGCTAGTTCTCCATCCAGGCACAAGCAAAGCTGAAGGGAAGATTATGGAATTGTGCAAGTCCGAGACATAATGTGCCTTTATTTTAAATTGGCCTAATTTTTAATTACATTTTCATTCACTTAGTCCATACTATTATTGTCCCCAGTAAAAAGATACAATCCTTGTGATGGTTCATGGAATCACAGAATATCCTGAGTTGGAAGGGACCCACGAGGATCATCAAAGCCTAACTCCTGGCCCTGCTCAGGACACACTGAAAATCACACCATGAGCCTGAGAGCATTGTCCAAATGCTTCTTGAACTCTGTCAGGCTTGGAACTGTGACCACAGCCCTGGGGAGCCTGTTCCAGTGCCCAACCACCCTCTGGGTGAAGAACCTTTTTCTAATATCCAATCTAAACTTCTCCTGACACAACTTCAGGCCATTCCCTTGCATCCTGTCACTGCTCATTGGAGAGAAGAGATCAGCGCCTGTCTCTGCCCTTCCCCTCATGAGGAAGTTGTAGGGTACTTGGTTCGTTAAAAGTAATTTTTAAAATAAAAAATGTAAAGTTAATTTTGTGAGAAATTGTGCTAAGGTTTTTCATTTCTTTTTCAGGGTGATGAGGAAGCAAGTCTTGGATTACCTATAAGCCCCTTCATGGATCGTTCTTCTCCCCAGCTCGCGAAACTGCAGGAATCTTTCATCACTCACATAGTGGGCCCCCTTTGTAACTCCTACAATGCAGCTGGGTTGCTCCCAGGGCAGTGGGTTGATGAAGAGGAGGAGGATGCAGAAAGCACTGAAGATGATGATGGTGCGCAGTTAGAGAGTGATGATGAAGAAATGGAAGATGATCTTATTTTAAGTAAGTTTCTGTATTTCAGTTGGTGTGTAGCTGTCGTTCAGTAGCTTCAGACGTAGCAACGGCAGTTAAAACTGTGCAGTACAAATCTTGTAGATTTTGCTGTTATGCTGCTTCATAAATTTTCCTCTTTCAATAAAAATTTTGTTGCTACCAGGAGACTTGCAGTTTGAAACAGAAACTTGTCGATATCCTTTGCCATGCCACTGTTTAAATATTCAGAATAATCATCCACGTGCCTCGCTCAAATTCATGTCTTGCTTGCAATGTGCCATTGGTTTTGTATGTGTGAAATACAGTTGCTTGGAATGTCAAACAATCCAATTTGCTTATAATTTTACAGAAGCTCAAAGAAAAAAAGGTAGACGAATATTTTGCCAGCTAATACACCACCTCAGTGAAAATCACAAAATATGGAAGAAAGTGATCGAAGAGGAAGAAAAAAACAAAACAGAAGGAGCCAAACTGCTGACTGAAATCTCGTCTTTACCTCAAGCAGATGACATTCAGGTTATTGAGGAAGCTGATGAAGATGATGAACGACAGCTAGGAGAAGACAAGACATGCTAAGGGAACTCCAGTGGTGTCCAGTGTGATGACAGCCGATGTTTTTTCCACTGTGCTGACTTCAGCCTGACACAGTTCACATAAAATCGAAAGGCCTTAATACTGTGAGAGGATTCTTTTTACTCTGGTGGAATCCCACTCCTATGCACTTTCGCCACACAGAATATGAACCTTTATTCAGAGATTGAGTATTGTATACCCTGATGCAAAGTTCTTTATGCCTTAGTTGGTATAAAATATCCTGATATAATGCTGCCTTGCTGAATATGGAACTCTTCTTTTCCTCGAGGTACCTGCAGTTTTTAAAAACATTCAGTGACTTCGATTACCAAAGTGGCAAGAACTTTTCGCTGAGAAGGAACCGCGGGATGAATCCTAATATTGTCTTGAGTTGCTTATTTCATGTTGTTTTTGAACATGAATGAGAAAAAAAGTCTGTGCCTACATGAAAACTATGTTACTGCTGCAGTGCAAGCCTGTTGTGGGGTGTCTACTTAGTGCAGTAGTGTGCTTAATGTAGTCATCTCAGAGCAACTGTTCAAGGACTGTGACATAAATGCTGAATTCTGATATTTGTGGTTAAAAAAAAAAAAAGGAAAGAAAATCCAGGTGCATCTATTTCTGATGCTTTTTATTATTGTGCATAATCTGATGTTTTATTTTTGCAGAAAATATTCAGGTTTGCAGTGGATGTTCATGATAATTCATTGAATACAAGGCCATTATCATCTGTTGCCTTGCTGTTTTGTGGTAGAACATTAAAAACCTGTTCAGCTACTTAAATTATGAAGGAATTTTATTCTTTTAGTCATAAGTCATGTTTATTTCCTGCCCTTACTCAGGTTCACATTTAAAACAAGTCAACCACATCCTAGATTTTTATCTTGCACCCATTTCCCATATTAAATTTTAAGGAAATAAGATCGTATCTCATTTATTCTTTGTATGTAAAGCTTTAGGAGAATTAAAGATTTTTTTTTTTTAAAGTCATAAACTACTGTTTCAAAATGGCTATTTTAATTTGCCCCCCACTTTTCCTTCCATCACAGACACAGCTTTTATTGCCCTCGAGTTTGATGTGCGTACCGAAACATACACGTGGAAACCAGAACATGGGAACTTTGTGTAAAGCCTGATACAAGACAGAAATCACTGTACTGTACCACATTTCAGATTGTTGAGTTTTCAAATAACAACCTTAGACATTCCACACCGTTGTATTTTTAGAAACACTACCATTGTAGGTCTAATTTGTAAACAAACAAACAAACAAGTCATAAATTAGGCTACAAGTAAGCGAGCAAGCCACAAATAAGCCTAGTTTTAAAAGTTCTCCTTTTAGTACTAAACCTTTATATGTTGTGTAGTTGATCTGAATAAAACCCGAATGCACGTGTGCTATTTCTAAATGTATCTCAGCATATTTGTGTTTACATCAATTGACTTGGAAAAAAAAGATAACCTTATGTAAATTGTGTTACACTCTTTTACACAGATTTTCATTCTGCTATTTCATTGGCCAGTTTAAATAACTGAAAGGTTTGGGTATTTTTTTTTTTTTTGCATTTTTCACTAATAAGCTTTTTGTTGATGCACTTAAAAGACCACTGAAATGTGCTTTTGCTATATCTTCAGTGCCAAATCCCCCTTTGCTGCCATTATTACTATCACTGCAGTTTTTCTGTAACATGAGCAGTGTTAAACCCAGATATTTCTGTCATTAATAAAATGTTGCACTATTGAAGCTGGCACTTACTGATCACACACCTGTATTTTACATTTCCTTGGTCATTTATTCTTCTAACAGATAATACGAAGACTACAAAAATTCTGCTGCTTTCAGTGTGCTGTATTCTCAGCATTTTGTGTTTAGACAGTGTGTTTGTGTATAAAAAATATCATTTTAATATTGTTTAATATCATTTTGCTTTGTCGGAAAAAAATGATACAAATTAGTTTGTCTAAAGTTACTGTTCTATTATTTTACATGGCAGGCTTCCATTTTTAGTTTCCCTTAAAAATTATTTTAAAAATAGTAAAAATATAACAAGGTAAAAATCAAGATTTTATCTTTTACTAGAGCATTGGCAGGACTTACACGTGGTGACATCTTTGCCAGCAACTTTCTTATCTCAGGTTTCCCTTAAGGTCTTTAGGAACACTGAAGCAATTTTAAAATCCAGTAACAAGCAGCAAAGATCAGTGTTTCATAAACTATAATGCTAATATATATTTCTAATTAGGTGTTTCCAAGTTCTAACAGCTTGCTTCAAAGATATGCTTAATTATGAATGTGTTCAAAACCCACTTTACAGTGTCTGTTATTGATGCGTGCACAGTATGTGACTAATTGTTACTCTAAGAGCAAAGGGAAAAGAACGGGAAAAAGTTAACAAAGGTTGGTTCAGGGCACGTTTGCAGAAGTGGATGTGGCTGTAACTAAAGGTGTCTTAAATCTTTCAAAAATGGTAATGGAGGGTCCTCTGAATGTTGGTTGGGCTGTTGTCCAAAATAACATCTCCCCATATAAGGCATATCACTCTCAAATCTGTGATCACACTTCAGTAATTCACAGCTACCAGGGGATGCTAAGTAGTGCTGAAAACCACACAAAGGAGCTCACTTAAACCACTTTCTAATGCAAAGCTACCTCTTTTTAAATTTTTTTTTCCAGGAAGTGGACCAAATTAGCCTACACTGAAATTTTTGCCGTGCAGAAATACAACTTTTATGTATAATATTCTCAGGTTTAAGTTGAGTCTCCCATCTTCTCATTGCCTTCTTTTACAATGTGTGTTGGATTACTTGCACCCCTGCATACAGAATTAGACTACCAAGTTTTCCATAAGGACAAAATTCTCTCCGTGCTTCTGGAGTCCTCTGGGTGCGAAGTCAAAGTGAATTGCTTGGAACCTCTTCCTGTGAGTTCTTCCTCTATGACAAAGTTAAATGGTGAGTGTAAGGTTCCAAATGAAAGGAGTGGTGTAGCATGGCTTAAGGTAAGTCCAGACTAACAAAGTTTGTGTGAGACCTGATTTGCTCCGTGCACAGAACCATTTCTTTGTATTTGCATCCAGTTTTAACCACAACCAGCGGCAGGTGAATCAGCAAAAGGAGTTGGCAGAATTCAAGAGCTCAAAGTTTTAGCTTTGGTGCTTGCTCCTGGGCAGATGTAGTTGAATCTGGGCTTCTGGATCCTCTGAAAGCATAGACAGAATTTGCAGTAATCCAGAGCACGTTATTGCCTGTAGAGGGTGTGGAGTCTCCCTCGCTGGAGATATTCCAGAACAGTCTGGACACAATCCTGTGCCATGAGCTCTGGGATGGCCCTGCTGGAGCAGGGAGGTTGGGCCAGATGACAGCTGTGGTCCCTCCCAACCTGACCCATCCTGTGATTCTCTATGGCACCAGCATTCACATGGCAGCACTTCCCCTTTTGCCCAAAAAACATTTGAGATGTGCAGAATTGGAAGTGTCTCCTACACTGGTGAGTGTGAGAGCAGCAATCCCAGCCTGAGAGACATGTTTTGGACTGAAAGGATGGAATTAACTTGGATGATGAGAACTACAAAGAAGAGGTAAGGATGACACAGACACACACATATACTAAAGATATTCAGAAGAGAGACACTGTTTATTGTCTCAGGACAGTTTGTATTCAAAATAATATGGAAACAGTATGTCTTTTTCAAGTCAGAATATTTGGATTTCTAGAAATGAAATGAAAATGGTAATGGAAATAATGATGCAATTATCACAACTTAAGCTGTCATACAAGTTTTAGGAAATTGAGTCTTCTGTGGCCAATAAAGATTAGATGAGAGAAAATAAATATACAAAGTTGGTTAAATGAGGTACAAAAAGTATGATCAAGACAGTATTTATTTTGCTTTTTTTCCTCCAGCTCTCTTCAGAATTGTGTCTCTGGACAATGTGCTGCTTCGTTCATGTCTATGTTAAGGCAAATGAGGTAATGAATTGCTTTCACTTTTCCAATGAGGCATTTTCCTTTCGATATCTTCTGAAGTAAGTCTTTAACTTGCTATAAAAATTACACCGTGGATTCTCAGAGATGAAGCTGAGAAAAGAACACAATTTTTAACTGCTCTCTACCTGATCTTAGTTTAATAGGGCTCTAAGCAGTCCAGGTATTTGTCCTCTGCCTAATAAGAAGGAACAACACATTTTGAGAGGAAAAAGGAAAGAAAGCTGATGGACTAAGCTGCTACAGGATAAATATTCCATTGCACTTGGCTTTCTGGTTGGCAGAGACCCTCCTGGCATAGCGTACAGCCCCCACAACCTTATGGATCCAGCTAATAGATACATGAACTGAACAATCTCTCTCAGTGATTTTGTTGTCCATTTGTTACTCTCATTTCTCTAAGACATTTCTGGCTTAAGCTTGAAATTGTAGTTCTGGTTAGTCTCATTCCTGGTATCTGCAATACTCTAAAATCCTCCAAAAGAGCTACAGTAACTACAGATTGCTTGTTTTTTTAATAACAGCATTAAGCTGGAAAGCGGTTCCAGTAAAGAAGAAACTGTTTTCCTTTGGTTCTGAGGGTGATACATCTGTCCAGAAATGGTCTGACTTTAAATGAAACCTAAGGATGCCATCAGAATACTGAATAATGAATGTTTAAGGTATGGAAGTGATTGACACTTGGTTCTCTGTGACACTACAGACACCCTTTAAAAGGGCGCAACACAACCAGAAATGTTTGACAGGAAGGTTTCTTTTGGGATCTGCACACCACGAGCCACCTTTTTATTTCTGGACTTCAAGGGATCACAGGTCATAGCAACTGGTGTCTGTGGTAGGTCCTATTACACAGGCTGTGCCACCTGGCAGAATGTTGCCATCCGTGGAACCTCATAGAGTAAAAATCTCCTCGTGAGGTGAAACCTTCTGTCTTCTGGTTTATCTGTGAGGTTTCAGAAGAAAAGGGAAAAAAAAGTGATATTAAGCAAACCCAGCCTTTAAATAGTGGTGAGAGACCACGGTGTTTCAAATGATCCCTACCATTCACCTTGTGATTTGTCCATGTTCTAAACATCCTGCCAAAAAACAGGTGATGAGTCACTTCTGACTCATCTCTCCGGATCAGCAGAACCCTTTGCACCTTGAATGAGATCAAAATATCTTCATTTTAATTGAATATAAAACAAAAGGTAATGCTTAGCTTAAAATGCAGGTATCATACCGAAAATCCAGCGGATAGGGTTGACATTAATTATTGCACATGAGGAGCAGAGTGCAGATTTTGTCCCCTGTGCCAGTCAGATGTGATAACCTGCTCCTATATATAGTCGTTCAAATGGGCTTAGCATGCCCCTTTCTTTTATCATGACATTCATCCTACCAGAATTTATTAATCTGCAGCATTGCCAGTTTATCTGACTCATATTAACTAAGCTTTCTTTCAGTCAAAGAAGTGAGTAAGTAAGCCCCTCTATTTGTCTTTGAGAATGGGTTTGTAATAATTTTTTTCTATTCATCATTACTAAGTCATCCCCAAAATACTGTTTCTAATTTCAGATGCCACACCCCAGGAAAAACACCTGTCCATTAGGCAGATTGCAGAATTCCAGTACAGACCAGTGAGACTGATGACATGGCCTGAAGAGAAGGAGAAAGATAAAATTAATTAAAGAGATTTTTTCCTAGTCTGGAGAAAATGAGACTCAAGTGAGATATTCTAAGGTTGCCTTACGAGACTGTTTCAAAGAGTAATCAGAATAATGCCTCCAGTGTTTATAGTGTTTAGGACAAGAAGTAACACCTTTAGGTTGCAAGGCTCAACATGACTGATTGTCTAAGGATTGAGAGGGCTGTGAGTCACTGAAATGAATTGCCTTGGGCTATTAAGAAAGTCTCTGACAATAAAAAAGAAGTCTGGAAAACAGCTTTTAGTAAAACTTAGTGGACCAGATGAGTGAACTGCATAACTTACCGAGATCCTTTCTGAACCTATTTTTTAAACACTAGGATTAGAGTAGAGGTCTGATATGGAAACCTTAAATACCAAGAAGAAAATGTGCACGGTTATAGAAATAATAACATTCAAACAACAGGAACTGGAGGTGTCAACTTCTTTATTTCAGTAAATATTATAACCTTTTTATTTTAAATGTGTTTAACCCACAAGGCCTCTCCCACCAGAAAGAGTCTTTTTATTTGTTCAGAGAGCTAGACTCCTCTTGAAAAAATAGCCAAGATTTGAAGCTCAGGCAGAGATGAGAATCTGTCTACTTGTCAGATTGTGAATAAATGGAGATCAGTAGCCAAAATATTTTTTAAAAATATGATCATCTAAAGTTAGTTTGCTAAAGCTAATTATATTTTAAATATTTGTCAAGCTACATGGGCCTTTCTAGATGTTAAGAAAGTGCATACTTAAGACATTGGGAGGTGTTGGATGCTTTAGATGATGATGTAATTCATATACTTAGCAAAAGAATTAGTTTAAGTGAGTGGGATTTTTTAGACAAATTTTAGCTCTTAGCACTAAATTTTATTCCAATCAACAATGAATTATTCTTACATTCTCTATATAATTATGACATTCATTATGGCAAAAAGAGCTTGACTATTTTATAGATTATACCTACAATTTGTGGTGAAGTAAATGCAATATTAAGGTATATTGCATTTCTCTCTCTAGTGTGGCAGTTTAGACTGTACATTCTTTGAGAGACAAATGGTGTGTCTTTACAGAATGTAAAATAAAATGGAACAAGATCTGAAAATGTCCTGAAGTGGCTTTATAAAGCAATTTTTATGCTTCCAAAAAAGAGCAATTAAATTAACTTCCTAAGCTATATCAGCTAAAAAGGGGTTGTAGGCATCAATGTTTTTCCTGGAAGAATTAGGTTTATAAAATTCTGCTGTGGTGCATGCTCAGCATTATTATTATTATTATTATTTTAAATTGAGCTTATTGTGTAAATTGAAGAGATACAAAAGGGCATTTTGACTCCTTAAACGGGGATGCCTGTGGAGAAAGGAAACTTAATTACCTGAGAATAACTGGAATTCTTTCAGATGTTTTATCCAGAGTGATTCTATTCCCTAACTTTCATTCCTTACTGGTATGAGACTGTACCTGTATTGCCTATATTAGTGAGGGACCTGAGCAACGAGGCATCCTTTATCCCCTTGTTTTGGTGAGACACGGATGGGTGGATCCCGTTGTCCAGATGCAGATGGACCTAATGTGGATGAGCATCTGAACAAATTAACTGTAATGTAAAATGTTTTTTAATACATGATGTTTTTTCATGCTTCTGATAAATCATGGGTTACTCAAATTAAAAGTATTTCCTTTAAGTTTTTTTAGCATGAGTGTAGAAAAGGAAGTCGGGACTTGAAAACAGCAGCAGAATAAATAGTAAGTTTATTCTATTTTCTGGAATATTGCTATAGGCCGGTCTACATCACATGTAAAATTTTGGGCAAGCAGCCATCTGCTGCAGTAATAGCGAGGCATTGGATTAGATTGCACATTCCTGATATGCTCCCATTATTTTAATGGGTTTAATCTATTTGGAATGTTACTTATTCGGAAGAATGTAACAAATGTAATGTCTCCTGAAGCCTGGCAGCCTTCCGAAGGAATGACCACTCCGAGTGTGGGTTCTGCCTAATTCTAATGACATGGAGAGAGTTGACAGCCTTCAAAAATGCCTGGAGGGATAATCTAGAACTGGGAGAATCTGCTGATGCTCAATTCATATTGTTAGGAAAGGACAGAATAAGGCAGGAGATTTCCAGAGCCGTAGTTTAATTTGATCTTGATTAGACAGAGGGTTTGAATGATCAGGCCTGGTGCCAAAACAACACCTGGGACAACTTGTTGATTTGAAAACCCAGCTCTGTACCTTCACAGAGCAATTTGTACTGAGAGTTCTCCTTTCAATCTCCTACTGAATAGTCCTCTGAACCTGGCCATATTATCTTGTGTTTTCATCAGTCCATCTCTCTCAACCAAAGACAAAGCTTCACCATGATTTTTTTCCCCCTCATTTATCCCAAATCCTTATGTTTTCATATCCAATGCATTGTTGGAAAATTTACACAATCTAATTTTCACTCGTTTTTCAAAGGGATTTCACTATTTTTTACTGTGTTTTTCTCTGAGCTTGCTACTTTTCTCAGGAACTTGCTGTCTTCATGACAGCATAATCTGCCTCATCTACTCTCTAGAGCTTGCACAAACCCTTCAGCTCAATTCAGGCTGAAAAAATGCAGATTAGTCGTTATTTTCACTATTCAGACAGCCTGAATTTTAAGGAGATTTATCATCTAAGTGGCAGAACAACACACTAAATCAAGAAAAGACCTGTTTGCTGTGTGAGCTCAGGCTGCTTTAGCACTGGAACAGTTAACAGAAGTTCTCTAAATAGTGATTAGCTCCCAGTTAAAACATTACACACTCTTCTGTGTACATAACATCAAACGTTATATTATACACACTGGCTATAATGTTCTCCTTTTCACTTCTTTCTGTTTTATCATCCCTTTCTGAAGAGAAATTGAGATGTGACACGTGAGAGATTTTTCAAGGTAAAAACCGTAGCTACATCCTTTTATATAGTCTTGAGTTAGGTGAACTACTTCAAGTAAGTACTGACAAACTGGAAGAAAAAAAAAAGCATTATTAAAATTCTCTTGGTTATTCTCTCACAACACATTCTGGATACATATAAAAATATATCACAGCAAGTTTAAACTATTTACTTTCAGAGAAGCAGTAATGTTTCTTGAACTTTTATGAAATCTCCCTCTGTATAGTTAATTTTTGAATTAATTAATTAATGAACCTTACTGCATTCATTAGGTTCACACTGAGGATGTGTTTACCAGTATCACTGGAACTGGTGGAAGCCCAGGAAATTGATTGGTAATGAGTGAGATTTTTCTTCAGCATTTATTCAGTGTCATCCATGATACACTCGTAGTGTTCCCTTTTCAGTCTCTGGGGGTGCTGACACGACCAAAAGCAACCCAAAAACTTAAAAGTAAGGACAGAGGTTTGGGAAGGAGGATTTCAGACACTATGGTGGTACTGACTGCAGCTCTTGCAGCAGTGTTACGAAGACACACTGGTTAATATATCAACCTTTAATCCCCAAACAATGTTAAATAGCAGCCAGCTGCTATCTGTCCTAGATATTTCAGCTGGAAGTGTCTGAACGTCCCACCAGGAAATTCTGAACATCTGGCTGGCTACTGATGTTCATTGCTAATCAATGTTGGCACAGCGGAGAAATTCCAGAGGACTAGAAAAAACTACTATTATGTCAATATTTCAAATTATTAAATTGGATCATTAGGATAATTCTAAGTCAGAGGCAAAATAATGAAAAAGTTGATGGAGAATGAAACATGTAAATATGACTAATACTGATACAGATTTATAGAAAAGACAGTTTGTCAAATGTATTTGATTGCTTAAACGAGACCATAAGTTGGCAGATAGTGGTAAAAGTTTGGATTGATATTCTGAGGCTTTTATAAGGCATTTTGATTTAGAAACCAGAATGACATATAATCAATATGGCTCTCATTAAATGGATTAAAGACTATCCAGGAGTTAGATCTCAAAATACTTCAGCAAAAGGGAATCATAACTGGTCAGCTGCATTTTGAGCGTGGGTCCCCACAAGAACTGGTCCTTGATGATTTTTACTCTTCCCCCCACTTCAATTAGCATTGTTTGAATCATGTTTTAACCAAAGGATGGCCTAGGGTTCTTGCAACCCAGAGGGCAAGACTAGGTATTGACATAACTCTGGCTGTCTGATCTAAGAGCACAGGGTTGGGAACAGGAGAACTGGCACGAGTCCCAAGCTGCAGCGCTGAACTCTTCGGTGCTGCTTCATACTGAAGGCACCCAGGTTCAGTAGATTCCAGTTTTTCCTTATGTGCATTTCACAAGCACACAACATCTCCTTGGTATCCAGAAAAACCTTGATCAGGGCTCCTAACCCCACTGTTTGCCAACGGCTCAGGAGTGCTTTATTCACAGTTTTCATGGTGCACCCAAGGCACAGCAATGAGGTTTGCCTCCTTCCTCTCTTTTTTGAGTCTTAATTCTTCTCTGCAAAAGGCAGTTAGCTGTCCAGGAAGTGGAGTAGCCCGCCCAGCCCCTTCAGAGCAACAGGAACATGTGTTAGAGCTGCTCTCTGTGAGACACGTGGGTAAATTAACCTGGACCTGCTGCATCTTAACTCAACAGGCTGTTATGTGAGTGGACTGGTTTTAGCTCTCTTTGCTTTTTCTCTTTTGCTGTTTCGAAAGAAAGGAAGCATTTCTCCTCAGTATAAGCTGAAAACATCAGGTCAGCAGAGAAACACCAATTCCTGCCTTTCAACTTTCCTGCAGCTCCAAGTTGCAGCACTGTCTGTCCAAAAAGCCAGGTCGAACACTCAGCCCTGTCCTTAAATAGCTGCTTGCTCGGTGCGTGTTTTGTCTGAACCCTGTCCTGAGGCCCTCTCTCCCCACACAGCGGGGACTAAACACACGGTGTTTGGAGTTTCAGCTTCTCCTGCAAGGTCTGCAGACACAAACCTTTATCCACCAGTAACCACAAAGCAAGAGCTGGCAAGGATAGTAAATGAAGCTGGCAGAAGTCAAGCGTAGCCCTTACGCCTAAAATTTGTGCTTAAAATTCATTTAAAATCTGTTTCTCCCCATCCTATTGCACTTGCCCTCCCCAAAAATCTCTCCTCTGGGGCCAGAAGGGCGAGCAGCTTATTTTCTTTACTCGTAGTATGGTTGCATGTGACTCTGGTAACACAAATACTGGCTTTTTCAGAGTATTTAAGCAGAGATTAATCATTACACAGTACTTAGTATTGGGAGGCAGTGGAGGACAGGTGTTTGGAAATGCAACATACTGGAGAAAAAAAGCCCTGTGATTGTCAGGAGCATGGCAATAACTGAACACTTTGTATATGATGCTAAGTGAGAAGCAAGCCATAAAAGATCTTAAAAGTGAATTCACAGTTACCTGGTTCACTAGAAAATTATGACCAACTGGGAAGACAGGGCAAGGAGAAAGAAGGACTAAAATGCTTTAACACACAATCTGTTTTTCAAGGCTGGAAAATATAGTTTATTCTTCATTACAGATATTTAAATAGATACCTTTTAAAGTCCTTTTAGCTATGAAAATTTAATGGAGAATTATAAAGAACAGCTTAGCTGGAATAATGTAGATGATTTTTCCACGGTTGAATTCAAGTATAAACATGATGAACCATATTCTTCATGCTTTGAAAATATCCTCTCAAAGTAAAATGGCTTGCTAAGTAATTAAATATTTAGAAACTGTATCAGAAGTTAGATTCAAAATAATCTTCTGGAGTGAAAACATCAGTTTCACACAGGATGTGTTCCACACCTTTGGTTCAGGTTTGGTTTTTTAGTGTGAAAACCAAGTAAAAAGAAACTACTAGTCCTTTAAATTTTTGTTATTCTGACTTGAACACGTTTAGGAATAGAAGGCAAAGTGGATCCTGAGCTGTAGCTTGGAGCACTGTGCCCCACCTGCCCATCTCAACCCTTCCCTTCACCGCCTTTCGGCGCAGATGAGGTATGGCTGTGGCTGCAAGGTCATCCCTAACCTTGGCTTGAGCTCTGGGATCACTCCATGAGGAAAATGCAGGTGAAATCGTTGTAGCAACGAGGTGAAAAACAGAAACATTTCCATTCGAGCCAGCTGTTCTCCAAGACAATGTCTTCTTCCTGGATTGAAAAAAAAGGTTTTAAAAAGATTTAAGATATCTTCAGTTGCATCTTCACTCTTTTGATGAGTAGGAATGGTCATTTCTGTGTTCTAAGAGTGCTGTGTGAACCTTGTGCTGGTATTTTGTAAGAAGATAGGTGATAACTTACACTAAGAAAGTGATTTTAGTGAATTTGTTTCTCACAAATGCCATTGAAACTAATTCTGTCCAATTGATTTAGATGCACTTGTTACCTACTGTATCTTGTCTTGAAGTGCCAATCTAGATAGTAGATGATTAAAAAAATTATACTGTGAATTTCAGCCTTTTCCCCTACTGTTTTCTTAATTACATCTACTGCCAGTCATTATAACTGGCAATTATTACAGCTTTGTAAGGTGGATGTTTATCAGTTTATATATAATATTCGGCTCATCTATATAAAAGATGTTATGCTAAAATTTGTTATCTCCAGAGGGCGTTATAATGCATACCTTTAAATTGAATTATATTGAATATCTTTAAATCAGAACTGAGGATATCATTCTGCCCATTTATTGCCGTCCCTTACACTTTGCACATCTCTGGATTTATGGAAAGGAACCATGGAAGGAATTGCTCTTACCTAGTGAAAAAGGAATGAACGCATCTTTCTTGACAAACTGCCCATTACTGTCCAAAAACCTCTCGGGAAAAAACACTTCTGGGTTGCTCCAGTATTTTTCATCGAAGTGAACAGAGTAGAGGTTTGTAATGACCGTGGTGCCTTCAGGAATGGTGTAGCCTCGCACAACAGTGTCTTTGGAAGTTGCATGGAAAATCCCTAGCGGGACGATGTTACAGAACCTCAGAACCTCGTGCAGAACAGCCTCAGTGTAGGGCATCTTGCACTTCTCTTCCAAGGTGGGCATTTTGTTTGGGCCAATGACAAGATCGATTTCTTTTTGAACTTGCCCTGTCAGGAATAAAAGCTGAGGTTTATTTTGCAATAGCTTTTACATTTCAATTTAAGCTAAAGTATTTGTGTATATATACTTTTAAAAGACTACTGAAACATGAAATACCTTATATAAAAACCAGTAGCTTACAAGCTTTTAAATTTAGCCTCTTTATTCCTAGCCACAGGTAGTGTTATTATCTCCATTCTGAAATAATGGTGAAATTGATATTAGAGCGATATTTTTTGTCAAAGTACTGGTAGTAACTTTCCACGTTATCTGGGCCACCCTTCCTCCACATCCTGGAAGTCCCAACTGAACCAAGCACTGTTAAGGTTTTGGCAGGAAAAGTGAAGTGGAGGCAGTGAAACCAGAAACATGACTGTTCAATTCTAGAATCCAAACTTCTCCTCAAAATGTCTGGGCTGTCAAATAGACCCAGACATCTATTTCTGTCTTACTTCAGAATGACTGTAACACATCTTTTTATTTTTAAATGCCATTTATGTTCTTCCAAAAGTATATGTATTCCTCTCTATGATATGCAAATCCATTCTGAACTGGGGCACTTAAGATAAAAAGAAATTCTACCTAAATTGTTAACCACAAGCTGATTTACATTTTTGCTGACACTTGTACGTTTTTAATTTAGTTTATTACTTTCATATTTAATTACATTTTCTTATTATTTATTAACTACATAGATTGGTACATCTGCCAACAAGAGATCATGCATCACAATGCTAAACTTAAATATATTAGAAATACTTAAAAATATTAAAGCTTCATGAGAATGTATTCACAAAATAATACGTTAAAATTTTGTCATGACACTGGACTTTTGATATCCTCCTTGCCTGCATTTAAAACAAGATTTCCACCTCTGTCCATAGTATATTTGATAAATGATACAATAGAATACTATATAGAAACTTTTTTTTGGTGATGACTATGGGTCAACACACCACTTTGAAAAAGCATTTTAGATTTGCAATAGGAAAGTGTATCAGTTCCTCAAAATGTCAAATTTCTTACCTTGAATGTTTGGATAAAGAGCCATAAATAACACTGCCCATCTTAAAACATTTGTTGTGGTTTCTGTCCCAGCTATGATGAGTTCTCCAACAGAGAAAATTAAATTTTCTCTTGAGTATGTAGATTCTGGGTCGCTTCCATTGCATTCCATCTCATCTAAATATGCATCTACGAAATGTCGAGGTGACTGAGGCTTCCTATTTTCAGAGACACGTTCAATAAGCTCATGAAGAAACTCATAGACTTCAGCTGCATTTTTAAACAGCTGCTGGTGTTTCCCAAATGGCAAGATACCAATCCAAGGAAAAGCATTATATAAAAATACAGAAGCGCTAGCAGCTAATTCAATGTTTTCGCTAAAAATCTCAATCATGTGCTGAAATTCAGTATCTTCGTATGTGAAACGTTCTCCAAAAATAATCAAGTTAGTAATGTTTGAGACAGCATTTGTTATCAAGTGCTTAAGATCAAACGGCCTGCCTTTGTATGTGTCAATGGCATCAAGAAAAAACAGAGATTCTTCTGAAATTTTGTGTTCAAAGGACCTTTGACCATATCCAAAAATTCGAAAGGTATTTACAGCTAATTTGCGGTGTTCTGTCCATCCTCTGCCATATTTACTGTTCAGTAAGCCTGAAAAAATATTTTGACACGGTATTTTATGCAATGCTTTATTTTTCTTCCCCCATAAGATAATAAAATCATTCAACAAGACAAAAAAGTGAGATAAAAAATTTCAGACATCTCTCTATGGAACATAGTCCACGAGTGACAATCCTTTCCAAACAATATCTTTAAAGGAGCATCAAGTATTTTATGAAAGGACGTCAAGTAGAGAAAATGGCTAAAGCAGACATTTCATGCCATTTGTTCCTCTATGGGACAAAAATTACATTTTTATACGAAAGCCATTAGCACTCACCTCCCATGTTTGTCAGCTTCTTGAACAGGGGAAGAGAGGGCCTGTCTGCAAAGATTTCACTTTGGTGGAGAAGGCACTCCTTGACGGCGTCGTAGCCATTCAGCACAACAGCAGATATACCCCCGAGATCAAGGCTGAAGATCTTTGGGGGAGAAAAAATAGGAATAAAAAGTGTCAAATGCTATTACATCCCAATCTGGAGAACAAGGAATGAAAAAGTGAAGCGACACTAAACATCAGTGCAAAACGCAGACTTGAAGAACCTTCAGTAGGGCATAAAGGCGACCAGAGGTGGGACAGCTGTGGCATTACACAATTTGCTTTGTGAAAAGATACAGCAAATTAGCCCATGCTACAATCTGTGCTTTGCTGTGCCCCTAAAGAAACCAGCTTTCCCAGCTAAGGACTGGGGACACTTTCATACAGTCCTTAGAAAGGAGTGAGAGTCATGGTGACAGCCAACAACTGAGAGCAGAGCCCAGCTAGGCCCAGCTCCCAATTCCACAAGTGGTTAGCTCTACATGCTTTGGAGAAAGGTACAATACAGCCTGCAGAAGGCACATACAGGATAAAAAAAAATCAAAAAAAATCTGAATCTACATTTTAAAAATTAAAACTGAGCCTAAACTCAAGATTGAAATCTTAGATCCCTTTCCATACATTCCCTCAGCATTATAAATCTGTATTTTTAACAATACAAATCTCTAGATTTTTCTTCATGTCAAAGCTGTTGACCTCCACAACATGAAATTGTGTTAGTCTAATGATACATTCTGTGACAACTGGGGTTGTCACCCAAAGAATTGTCAGGTGCTGCAACAGGCTGCCCAGGGAAGTGGTGGAGTCACCATCCCTGGAGGTATTTAAAAGCTGTGGAGATGTGGCATTTGGGGACATGGTTTAATGCTGGGTTAACAGTTGGACTCGATGATCTTAAGGGTCTTTTCCAACCTAAATGATTCTATGAGTCTATGACTATTTTACTTTAGCAAACTGGGTATTTTCACTGTTATAGTGGCTCTTCTATTTTATGTGACAAGAAGACACTCCAAATATATTTCTGCCCCCATCTGTGAATTTTGTATAGCTTTTTGATCTAGCTTACTTATCTTTATTCCTATGATATACATGACTTAAAAAAAACCCAAAAACAACCCTTTGACTGCATTTTCCCACAATCCTCCAAATCCTAATATGCTGTTTCCAAGTTCCATCAAATTCTGCAGGATCCCTTCTGAGCGCAGATGACTAAATCCCCATACAGCATTCCAGGCAAGTAGAAAACTTGGTTTATTTGATAACACATTTTCCTTCCTATTTCCCTTCTATTTGTCCTAGTATTTTGTTTGAATAACTTTTACCTTTTTTTTTTCTTTTATACTATTACCAAAATACATGTTAGATCTAGTTTGGAGTTAACTTTTATGAACCTTGTAAGAGATTGGCTGCTTAAAACTGGCTGATGGAAAGAAACACCCGATTTAAAAGAAAGCACACGCACAAAAAAAAAAAAAAAGGAAAAAAATAGAGACCCAATTTTACATCGCTACACTAATGGACTGTAAGTAAGTATCTCAAATATCCCGCTGAAGGTACTTCCAGTGCGTGTAATAGATAACATCTATTACACTCACTGAAGGTACTGAAGGTGTTTTCAGTGAAAATTTGTTATTTATCCCAGTGCCTGCTGTCTGACTGCTGTAATCTTGTTACTTTTAAGCCCAGGACTTGTGGATACGGAACAAGGGAGTTCCATTTGAGGCAGGACACCGGTTTCAGCATCGCCCCAAAGAAAAAGAACTAAGCGCAGGAGCCTGAGAGAGCGTAAGAGAGGTGGGAACCCTTCTCCTGTCCCGCTCCTCGGTCCGGGCTGGCCGCAGCAGCGGTTCCGCCACAGCCCTGCGCTCCCGGTCCCGATCCCGCTCCCGTTACCGGCGGGGCCGCTCAGCCCGGGGCTGCCGCAGCC
>VZTA01002806.1:35852-46156 GCA_013398855.1 Mohoua ochrocephala
CGAGTATTGGGAGCTGGCGGAAATGAGGATGATGTGGTGGTTGTGATGTGCTCCTTGGAGTCCAAGACACTGATGCCGTGAGAGAAGTGTATCTCAAATCTTCAATAATAGATATTTTTACAGGCTTTGTGCTTATGACTGATTTTTAACTGATCCTCTTCTCTGGTTTCAGAGTAGAAATATTTATTGAAATTAAACTACTTAATTCTTAAAGTGTAATCTGAACTGGGGTGTTAGTGTACTGGCTGGCAAGGAGCAAGCAGCTTCAGGTAAAGTGCTAACAGGGGCACTTTGTTCTTAAAAATGTTAAACACATTGTTTTTCCTTGTGATTTGTATCTGTCTATGTCGGACACACTGTCTGTGACATTGTGTGCAGTAGTTAGAGGAATGTATTTTCTGCCAGTTTGAGGAAAAGTGCTTTAAGTTGAATGCAAATAGCTGCAGGTCTGAAAAGCCACATTTTTCTGCCCTGTAATAGTGCTAAGCTACCATAAAATTTTGAGAAAACGAAAGCACAATAGCAATAATCAAAATAAACAAAAAGGTGAACTTAAAATATAGAGCTGTTCATATTTGTGCTACTTGTGGCTAGGAAGCAATGACCTCTTTAGTGGAACTTGAAGGATTGAGAGGGTTGGAAAACGGCCATTGCTTGATGTACCTCTTTGTTGTAGAGAGGAAATCATGGTTATGCTGAAGATTTCATCTTTCCTTGCTGTTTATGCCTTGGTTGTGTGCCAGATGGACAGCTTCCAGGCAGCCCCAGTCAGGTAAGAAGCTGGTCCTGTTGCTGAGTGCTCTGTCTGAATGCTATGAAAATGCTTAATATTCTTTAGAGGTCTAGAAGGGAAACAGACCACGGTGAAGGAGAGAGGTGGCTGCTTTTTGTGCTGTGGCTTTTTGATTCCATCTACGAAATGCCGAACGCGGCGCGTGAGGGGAAGCGCATCGGGGCTTGCGTATTCACACCCTGAAAGGCACTGTCAATGACACGCAGGAATGCCTGTCAAACCCCTCTCTCTGCAGCAGCCTGGGCTTTATTCACCCTGTTTTCCCTTGCCTCTGCCTAGACCTGGCTTGGAGTCCATAACGGATCGAGTGACTCTCAGTGATTACGAAGCTCGGAGGTTATTAAATGCGCTGGTGAAAGAGTTCATACAGATGACAGCAGAAGAGCTGGAGCAAGCCTCTGAGGGGAACAGGTAAGGACTGCAGTCCTGGGCAGCAGAAAAGCAACGTGGGAGTGTTATGTGTTTGATATTTAGCAAAAGCCATCTGAGCAGACCCTCTGCAGGTCAAGACCTTTTTATTTTCTTGGGGTTGTGGCTAACTGGTAAAGATGGTACTGCAGAGACATCCTGGTGTTGGTGTCAAGAGAATGGCTTCCACCTAGTTAACCTGCCTCTATCTGTCTCTTACTTCTGAAAGTGGAGGGCGATTTGAGCTTGAATGAGTGGGTTGTGTTAAAATATGGCAGCAAAAGGTATGTCTTCCCAGTGGGAGTGTTAGGGGGTTCCTCAGTCCCTCTTGGATTCTCTGTCGTGCAAGTGCATGCTGTTGTAAGGCATGGAAAGTCCCTGGCAGGAGGGGTGTGTTCCTCCCGATGCACGCAGCGCTGCTCTCCCTGGGACCAAAGGCATGCAGGAGCATTTGCATTATCCTAACAGGATTTGCATTGCAATGCATGGGGATGGATGAGGCACTGAACAGCATGCGGAATAGGGGGGAAGCTCGACTTCCTGACCTCTGACTACATGGGCATCCAAAAGGCTAATGGACTTGCTTGTCAACAAAATTGGATTCATTAACAAATAGTGGTTTCCTTCTGACTGCTTATGTATGAACTTGCCTTGCATGGAATGTGATGCTGAGAGTTTGGATTTATTTTGAATGAATTTTTAAGTCTCCTAACAGTAGATTTTTACGTAGGGAAGAAATGCATGGATGTGCATGTTTGAGGTTACTCTTCCTTTGGGCATGTTTTTATTTTTTTTCCCCCCTGCAGCCTGGATAGACCCATTTCCAAACGCTGTGCCAGTCTGAGTACTTGTGTGCTGGGCAAACTGTCTCAAGAATTGCACAAATTGCAAACTTACCCTCGCACTGACGTCGGGGCTGGAACTCCTGGCAAGAAACGGAATGTGCTGAGTGACCTGGAACATGAACGCTATGCAAACTATGGGGAACCCCTAGGAAACAACTAGACATGCTTATTTCTCCCCCTCTCCCCTTTTTTAACCTGATGCATGTGGATCTACCTTTGATTGCTAACTTTGCTGTGTTCTTTTGATTCTGTTTTCGACAGAGAATGTTTGAGATGGACCTAATGTTAGGAAGACAGAGAACATAACATGCATACCAAGCTAGGGGAGAAAAAATAAATAAAAATGATCAGCACTGCCTTGACATTCCAAATGATTTTCTTAGACACTGATTAAAAAAAAATCTAAACAAGGTTCTTCATTTCTGGCTGCTAAATGTACAAGTAGATTCTTTCTTTTGTGCTTGCCCATGCAGTTGTTCAATAAACCTATTTTTCTATAAGGATTAGATCTGCTTGGTTTAACAGTTTGTTTTAGAATGTGAGATTTCTAGGTGAGGCTAGAAACATTTTGCAGCTTGTCTTAACGTTCGAGAGAGGCAATGCTAGTAACTTCTAGAAAAGTTCAAAGAGAACTTACAGGTCAAAGTTCTACACATACATTGAAATGTACTGCTGTAATCAGGCATGCATGCAATCCTGTTGGTAGGGACCCTGAGAAGCAAAGAAATCAGGAAGGCTCATACATACTCATTCAAACAAACTAGAAATGTAATCCTGTTTAAAACTGGGTACTGAACACCTCCAGGTAAGAATTTTGTGGTTTTTTTCTTTTCTCATTTTACGATTGGTCTTTGCACTATATTTAAAACATACGTACCTTTAAAATATTTGTGATGATTTACAATTCACCTACATTATGTTGTCTTGAATTAAGGGCCAAACCCAGATTTCTTCACGGTTCTGTTGCAGCACTGCATTTATATTTTAATCAGAGGCCTCTTTCAAAAACTTGGCATTGATGTTAAAAACAACTCCTCATTGTTAACATTAATAAACTGCCTTGTGATGCTTAGCTGAGAAAAATCCCTCCTACTGCAAGAAAAAAATCATCGCTTTAGTAGAAAACTCTTTAAGCAAGGGTTGTGTGAATGCTTATTCCTTCAAGTTCCCCATCTGGCACAATTGTTAGCTGTAGGCTGAGTTGTGAGCACAGAACTAATACTGTCAAAGTCTGAACGGCTCCACGGTGAAGTGCTGTAGTAGAGAGAGGTCTACCTGCAGGAAAGAGAGGTTCTCCCATTCCCACTAAGTTCCTGGAAGCGGTTTGTGTGGTTCAGCTCTGAAAGCAGCTGGTCAGCTGCTGTGCAGGTACTGCCCTGTCAGAGTCACTGACAAAGCTCCTGTAGTCACCAGTGATGCTGCCATTCCATGTGTTTTCTGGCTGTTATGGAGCACAGGTACTGGGGTGAGAAGTGAAGAATCTGTGTCTGCTACTGCCTTTCAGGAACACCTCACGCAAAATACAAATGTGAGCTTTTGGAGGAAGCGGGGATTGTTTAAATGCTCCAGCCCTGAACCCCCCCAGCTCCTCTCCATGGCCATAATGCCTGGCTGGAGGCAAGGCAGTAGCCCAGGCGCTGCTGAAAATCTGGCTTGCATTTAGTCTTCAGTCTAGCTGCTTTTGTAAAGTGAGCCTGATGGTGAGAAAACCGTAAAGAGGCCTCTTTTAGCAGTTGTGAGCTGT
This sequence comes from Mohoua ochrocephala, assembly GCA_013398855.1. Classification (NCBI taxonomy): domain Eukaryota; kingdom Metazoa; phylum Chordata; class Aves; order Passeriformes; family Acanthizidae; genus Mohoua; species Mohoua ochrocephala. The sequence goes on from VZTA01002806.1 coordinate 39,643, forward strand.
GCACACGGAAGGCGCGAATGCCTTCTGCACAGCCAGCCTGCTTTTAATCCTACAGAAGAGTCTTTGCTAGTCACAGCGATGTTTCACTGCGTGCAGGGTTCCTGCTGTGGAAGCTAACTCTTCCTTTTCCTCCTGAAAAGCAGTGTAACAGCACAGAAGAGGGCCTGCAACACAGCCACCTGTGTGACCCACCGCCTGGCAGACTTCCTGAGCAGGTCGGGGGCAGTGGGCAAGAACAACTTCGTCCCAACCAACGTGGGCTCCAAGGCCTTCGGCAGGCGAAGAAGAAGCATCCAAATATAGGAAGCTGAGTGGTGATGTGAGCACGGTAAATACGTGGTGCCAAGCAGAACCTGTGGCATCACCACGATTTTAGTTTTGCTGGGGGAATTACAGAGCTGCAGGGGTAACCTCTGAGAAGGCAGGGCAAGTAACAGTGTAAAAAGAAACAAGATGTTACAAATAGAATAAAAACATGTGTAGACTGTTGAAGAAGAGCTTTTGGAGCTGTTCTGCCTGGGTAACTACCTTCACAGTGCATTAGCTAAACACAACCATTTGGTTGGAATTCTTTGCTTGTTTTACCACTAACATTTCACTATCAACATATCAGTAAACTCTGGTTTTCTTTCTTACAGATTACAATGAAACTGAAAACTCGACTTTAATTTCTAATGGAAGCAACTCTTCTTCATAAACCAAGACCGCCAAAAAGATTAATTTTTCATCCTACTATTGAAAATGTTTTATTTAATACAAATGAAAACACTTCTGTTATGTATAGTAAAAGAGAATCTAGTTATTAAAGTTTAAATTATTGTATATTCTTTTTATATGCAACTCTATTTCAAATAAAATGTGACGGCATCTATTATTTATTTATCTTCCAGCTTATGTGATCCATGCTACTTATCCTGGCCCTACTGCCAAATCTCGGGGATTATACTAAACTGCTGCCTGGCAAGGCATATGTGTATTATACAGTGTGCTGTGCCTTGATGTAAAACACTTAACTATCCTGATTGTACAGTATGTTTAAAAAAAAAAAAAAAGAAATCACGTCAATATTGTATTATTTGTGAATTTACGCAAAATTAAAAAAAGTATTTTAGATACACTTGGATTGAGAAACTGATTTTTCATTTGGACACGCTTATGGAGACATGTGGCACTAAGCCAACATCATTGCAGATCAGCTAGTCCATTGATCTGCTCCAGCCGTATTAACTATAAATACTAGGGTTTGAGTCAAAAGTTCAGGACAGAAAGAATAGCTGCTTTTTATAGCTATTAAAAAAAACCCCAAATGAACCAAAAGACACTACTTTGACTTTCTGCTAGAAAAATAAAAAGAAGCCACAGCTACATTTAGTAAAAAAGATGGAGAAAAATTTCATCAGGTGTCGTTGAAAACTAAATATTTTTATACAGGCTCTAGTTCAGATGAAACGGCCTGACATCTGCTGTAGATTTTTGCGTAAGGTCAAAAAAGTGAATTAGAAAGGAAGAGAAAGAGAAGCTACGGAAATGTACATTTCTTTGAAGCAATCCTGAGACAGAGTCTATTTAGGGATCAGGGATAAATAATTAGAGTGAGTGGAGAAGAGGGTAGCTGGATGCATTCCATGGACTTCTAAGTGGTGCTGCCAACTTCCTTCTCAAAGCTGCTGCTGTTTCAGTTTAGTAGCTGAGTCAGATATTTGTTTAGATTTGTTTCGTGCTTTACAGCCTGACCCTAAAATCTGCTTCATCGGTTCAGATGAATCCCAGAACGAGTGAGGGAAGAGGCCACAGTGGTCACCTGCTCCCACCTCCCTGCTCCAGCAGGGTCATCCTACGGCACACGGCGCAGGATTGCATCCGGAGGGTTCTGGAAGCTCTCCAGTGAGGGAGACTCCACCTTGCTGTGCAGAGTAGAGGTGAAGGTTCTCACGATGTCTCTGTGTGTCTCTGCTGCAGGTGTAAGGCAAAAGGGGAGCTCGGCCAGCCTGGTGCAGACAGTGAGGCCGCCCGGTGACGACGCTTCTGGAGCGCGCTCGTTCCTGGCTGTAGGGTCACTCCTTGGGGAACGCCAGCCCTGGTAAGTCAGTGCACAAAGCAGGCCTTGTAGGAGGTGAGCCCAAGGATCTGCTTGGGTTAGGCCAAACTGCCAGTTTTGGATCCCATAAGCATTTGTTGCCATGTTTCAGGTATTTTTCCCCATTTTTCTTTACACGAAGTGGGGCTCACATGCTGGGATTGCCTGGCTACCTCAGCAACACCTTTCCCTGTCACTGCAGGCCCTCTTTCCCAGCCACTGCACCTTGTCTCTTTTGTTTCCTAATACAGCACTTAACAGCTTCATCTCCAAGATGAAATGCAAGCACAATTTTTGGGGTGAATGCTTGCAATTTAGTAATTCCTATCCAATAAGAAGCTAGGCAATGTTCATAGGCCCCTCCTGGCTTTAAAGTCTAAATGGTCAGGCAGTCCATTTTTTCCATTTACAGCCATTCTCTGCTGAGACACACCTGAGGCTCTGTGTAATTGAATGACAGCTGTAGTGTCCATTTAGTCTAAAACCTATTAGCCCTTCTCTTCAGTTTAACAAAGTTATGCATTTTTCTGTCAGACAGAGGGATTTCCTCAGACCAACATTGTACACCACAGCACAAACCTAACAAGTAAAACATTCCAGTAACCTTGGTGCTGGCTTTTACATTGTCCTGGGTGTAGGAAACCTGGATGAAACTTTTGATACATGGTTTTTTATGTTGATTGTTGTTTTCTTTTTCCTTAGGAAGAGCTAGCTACTTTCCCGTCTCAGGATCTGTTCCTGTTTTATCTTCTGCCTCATTTCTCCTCAGAATCTCTGCCTGCACATCAGTGCAATACACTTAGCAGTACATATCCCTGTAAAGGACAGAGAGAGGGCTGGGCACTGTGGAAGCAAGGGTGAATACAAAAAAACTTTTCCACGACGTGAAGGGGTAGAAGCCCTTCCCCACAAAATGGAGATGCTCAGAGCTTTAGAAGGAGCAGATTGTTATTGAAACTAGAGAAAAGCAGAGTTGTAAACAGTAATATTTTAAATAAAATTTTTTAAAATTTTAAGGCAGTAAACATGGTAGAAGGAATTGCAAAGCTGCTAGAAGGTTGTCAATTGCTTTGACTGACTCTGAACAAGTGGAAGAAATTGCTTCCATTTTTAAAAGGTACTGTTCTGGGCGATATTACCCAAACTTGTCAGCTCTCAAGTAAACCCCAAACTTCCACCCCAGGAGAAAATCTATTTTGGAATTAGCATTTAAAAAGGAAAAAGTGTGGTTTCTAATGTACTTAGCTTTCCATTTTGATTACATTGCCATTCTAAGATTACTTGAAGCTGGTGGAAAGTATAACATTGGTGCAGTGTATGTGAGTGGCACCAAACCCAAGTTACTCAGTATTCTGTACTCATGCACCAGTGTCTATGCTCTTGTTGATGAGGCAATATCAGCCTGACTATGGTTTGGTTCTAATATTTTTAGATGTTTGTCTCTGTGTGTTTTCTTTAACCATTAAGTTTTGGGTTTTTTTTTTAAATCTATGGGCAAATGAAGTCTTGGGAGAGTATTTTGCAAGTAAAGGCAAAAATGGAAGAAATTTCTGAGAAGGAAAAGAATATTATCAGAGGATAATTTATTGTAGACTGTCCTCATGTAGCTGTAGAGTTTTGGGTTTGAATTTGCCTATTGTTTTCTAGTGGTTTGGTTCTACAGTACAAACATGGCCACATGCACCATTGAGGGCCCATGAAAGGTTGTGAATTTTGCCCAGTCTTCTGCTCTGAGCTGATGGGGGGATAAAAAAACCTCATCTTGTGGCCAGTGACTAAGCACGGTGAGAGCAGGGCATCCAGGGATCCCTCAGATGCTTTTGCCTTGCTGGTGGGTGCAGCTTCCAGCTGGATGTGAGCAGGAGCAGCAACCTGGGCTGGTGACAGGAGGCAAACTCCTGCTCTTGTCACGAGCCCCCAGAGGCACCGTGCAGGGCTGTGGCCCCACCTGGGGTATCAGGCAGCCCTGGGCCAGCTGTGTGGTACCAGGTGATGGCTAACCAGACCTGCCACCAATATGTGTCCCCACGGACTTTTGCAGCTGCCAAAACAGAGATGCAGGAGCTGTTCAGCTGTGTGCTTTTCCCCAGGGGACAGGTGGTGATCTGCTCCTGGATCTGACTCAGTTTTTGGTTCAGGATTGTTCACCAGGACATCGCTGCACATATTGGTAGAGCATCATTTTGAAATAACCCAAGCGGACTTCCACTGTGGCAATTTTTTTTTCTCCTTCTGTTAGTGAAATTTAATTCATCTTCCTGAAAGCTTCCATTATCTGCAGTGTGAGAAAGGAGCAGAGCTAATGTTATTGCTTCTGACACTGAACACTGCCAAAAGCAACTTATATCAGGCAGTAGTAAATTTTGGTATTGGTTATCTAATCCAGCATTGTCATGTCTAATTAGCAGATTGAACATCTCTAAGAGGTGAAGAGTTTAAAACATGCTGGAGAGTTCGGGTCTGTGCATTTTTCTAGGCTGAACTGTCTCAGAACAGGTGAATACCTGTTAGAGATAAACTGGGTGCTTCAAGTCTGGCTTCACCCAGGCTGAGCACTGGCAGCTTGGTTCCAAACTGGTCACAATCACTGCCTCTGACAGTCAGCTGAAGGCTGCCCCGGCAGCTCAAAGGGCTCTGCATGGTGCACACATTTGCTGGCTCTTTACTGTTCTAAAAGGCACCACATCCTTCCCCTGTTCTCCACTTTGGATGTTCCTCATGCCTTCTAAAATTCTTCTTTTCTGCAGAAAATGTCCAAGGAGTATAGTACACCTCTTTTTTTTTTTTTTTTTTCTCCCCCCACAGAAAGGAAATAACTTGAATTTCCAAATTACACCTAACATTGTCTTACTTTCTCTGTGAACTTTCCAGTCTCTGTGAGATTCCTGATTCAGTGGAGCAATCAGAATCATTGCAACATTTATCTTTTATTTCTATTCTTGGCTTCACCACAGCTCTTATTTTCACCAATTACTCTTTTGGCTGGGGCTGAGCTGTGATGCCAGCTAAATTATTAGTGTCACCTCCACGAAAGCAAATAATTGCCTTCAAGTCTGAATGTGAAGCTACGAGGGCTTTAAACACTGAACAGTTTGGGTGATTCTGAACTGTGGATGCAGAGGCAGCGATGTCTGGGAGCTGCCTGCCAGACACCCCGGGTGTCTCCCCGAGAGGCCACCTGTCCCACTAGAGCACAGAAGGTGGACAGGATGGCCAGGTTAGTGTTTTCAGTCACTAGCTCCTGTCCTCCCCAGCAGCTGTGACCCAGAGTGCTGGGCGTGTTGGGGAGTGCCTCCTCCTCCTCCTCCTCCTCTGCCAGGGCTGATGGAGACAGCAGGCTCCTGGCAGGATCTGTGGAGCCATGGGAAGAGGAGCCCACACTGGAGCAGGTTTGTTGGCAGGACTCGTGACCCCATGAGGGACCCACGCTGGAGCAGCCCCTTCCTGAAGGACTGCACTCTGTGGGAAGGGACCCATGCTGGAGCAGTTCATGATGTGCAACCATGGGAAAGACTCACACTTTGTAAAAGTTCATGGAGGACTTTCTCCCGTGGGAGGAACCCCACACTGGAGCAGGGGAGGAGTGTGAGGAGTCCTCCTCAGGCAGAGAAAGGAGCTGCAGAAGCAGCATGTGATGGACTGACCACAGCCCTCATTCCCCATCACCCTGCACTGCTGGTGGGGGGAGAAGGTAGAGAAACTGGGAGTAAAGTTAAGCCTGGGAAGAAGAGAGGTGGGGGGGGAGGGAGGTGTTTTTAAGACTTGGTTTTACTTCTTATCATTTCACTGTGATTTGATTGTAATAAACTGATTTCCACAAGTTTAGTCTGCTTTGCCCATGATGGTGAGTGCTGAGTGGTCTCTCCCTGTTCTTATCTTGTCCCATGAGCCTTTCATCATATTTTCCCTCCCATACCCAGCTGAGGATGGGGAGTGACAGAGTAAATTTGGTGGGCACTTGGAGTCTAGCCAGGGTCAACCCACCACACTGAAAGAACACCATCACATGGCTATTTGGAGCCTTTATAGTTCCTTTGTAGCTTTGCAAACACTTTGAATGTCCAAATGTATTGTGTCAGGCACATTAATTTGCACGTTATTCTGCTGACTTGCTTGAAAGACTGTTACAGATCTTCACTGTCTCCTGTTGTGGAGGGAGCCAATTATTCTAGTTAGCATATGTTCCTAAAATAGTTGAATAAAGAGTTTATAATTCCATTTGTAGCTCATGAAATGACCACGATTTAAAATGGAACAATATCATAGTTGTTATTTGTGGTGGGTGGGAATGGCCTGTTACTGGAAATGAATCCCGAGGAAGTGCATCAGGGAAAAGATGGCAATCCTTGTAGTTCAGTGGCTTCCATGTGGACAGGCAAATTTTATCTATGGAAAAGGCTTAGGGGAACTTTTTAGCATGTCAATCCTGTTAGACAG
>VZTA01002808.1:0-28464 GCA_013398855.1 Mohoua ochrocephala
TGTACTGTGTTTCTAACTCGGGTTTAAAAACAGCACCTTGGTGTATACAGCTTTAAAAGATGACATTTTCCATCACCAAAAACAAGATGTGGCCAGTAACGTTAGCGGAACTACACAGCACCGGACACTAGAACAGACACGAGGCCTACCACCACTGCATACATGCTCTCTTATTTGATTGGTTTGGGTTTTTTTCAAACTCAGTATTGTGTGACAGACTCAACCCTTGTTCTCACTTCCACTCCCGTGCCAATAAATCCCAACTCAATCAGGCCACGTTAGGCCTAGCTGTAAAGGAGCCGCTCGCTGGACACTCCATGTTCCTGGTGGAATTTTTAACAACCCCCCTGTTGTTGTCCCAGTTTGCTGTGATGAGCAACACTTCTGTTTGTCCCACGCCTGCCAGGTTGGCCTCTTGCCCCCACATTAATCTGCAGTCCTGGTGTGCTGCAGCACAATGTAGGCTTAGCTTAGCTCCTTGCGGTTCTGCTTTTGTGCTGCAGCTCACCTGGCAGCTCTTCCCCCGGGGAGCCGGCAGCATCCTGGTGCTCTGCAGCTCCAGCGTGGCCCTTCAGAGAGCACCATGCAGAGAGGGGGCAGAAGACAGGAGCCACGCAGCACAAGCCAAGAACGGAAGGAGCAAGTTTCCTGTTTCCATTTCTACCTTCCACCTCATCCACAGAATCAAAGCGGTTAAAATAAAAGCCACCGTCTCTTGTCCTGCCGTAACCACAAAGAGGCAGGGACGCCTGCAGTCACACTGAGGGGACACACCCTCAGGAATCCTTCCTGTGGAGTTAATTATCTCAAGTATGGTTACACTTGGAGGATGAAAAGAAGTTTGCCATTATTTCAGTTTGGAACTGGCTACCATTTCTACTAAACTGCATCAAGCACAACTTGCAGCTTGCACCTCTTCAACACGATGCAAAATAGACGAGAAATACTGAGTAAGACAACAAATGCTTTTTTCTCACAGTTAAAATGTCATCTAAAGATCAAATCACCCTAGGAGGCTTCAAGAGAAGGAATGTACAGGCCATTACAAATCTACTCTTGGAAAGTCATTCTCCAAAACAAAGGAAGGCAAACAAGCCACAGCTTCTCCATTGGACTGCAGTCCTGTTAGGGCAGAGGCCATGAAAAAGTAGCCAAGAATCCTGCGTGCAAATCGCTGCACGCTCTTTTTTATGCAAGGGTTTAGAGGGGTCAGGGGTTTTTGAAGGATTTTGGGGTTTTTCAATATCTGGTGATTCTAACCCACATCCTCTAGAAAGTGGTACAAGGTACTGGGACATCATTTGTTGAGATGTCATATTTGAGACATAAATAAAATTGCTGAGAAAGAAAATTACATCTGCCACTTGGGTGTAAAGAAAAAGCAAACAAAAAGTCTTAGCAGCCTATTAATACAGTGTTATTTTTTTTTTTCTGTGACTGGGACATATATACAAGAAAACTTTTGCAAAGCTGTTTATTATCACTTCCATAGGAACACACACAACTATTTGAAGAGGCAATCAATAGCTACACAAATGGCCTCGGTGTGCAGCATCCTGGTAGATAACGTTCAGCCACAGCAAGAAGCATCTTTGCTGAGATGCCTCTTGCACTCTGTAAGCAGAACCCTGGACCAACATGCTCTCTCCGTTTCTTTGCCATCACCCTGATCAGCCTAAATACCCTTGGCAACATGCACATTCATAACAGCCTGGCTCACTTGGCTTAGCAGAGACAATCAGTCACCCAGACACGCTGAGCATCTCAAACAACCACAGCTGCCCTGGTCACCAGAAGACTGGGGCATCGTGGTTGTAAGTGTCATGCGTGTCAGCCACCTTAGGCAACAGCAAAGCTCAAGGAATGCTTTTTGGTGCTGATGACATCAGCCAGAATAGTTCACACAAGAAAAAAATGCTTTGGATTCCAGACATTTTGAGTTTTTCCAAGAGTAGCTTTGGCAATTTCAATAGCTAGTCATTAAACTTGTCTCTTTTTTATATCACAAGCCAAACACATCACCACAAGCAGTTCACATTTCATTATTATCGCTACTCAAGCAGCATCTACAAACTATTTGAGAAGTGAGAGTCCACTGTCCTGCTTGAATACAGACATTGCCCCACCCCAAAAGAACTTTCAACATTTAAGACCAGACATCACAGTGCAGCAAACAACAGTAGGAAAGAAGGGAGTGAAGACAGAAATAAATCCTCCTGTTTACAGAGAACAACTGCATCAAGAGGCTAGAAAAATAATTGAGAGTCCTTCGGGGAAGGGAGAAAGACTAGGAGCTCCATGAAATAAGGCATTCAGTGGCTATATCATATATGCCATGGATTATTACCCTTCCCAGGATATTGTGTTTAAGCAAACATTCTGTGAATACAAAATAGGATCCCATGGCTAATATAATAAAGCAGACTCACAGCTGGACATTCAAAAACTGCCAAGACAATATTAAATCAGAGCAACGCAAGTCACCAGCTCAGAGGCTGCATTTTGAGAGGCCTGTTAGCAGCACTGTAACAAGAAATTTCTGTGTGAGGAGAGGAAGACAAGCTTATGTTATTTCCTGAACTGTCTTCACTGCTCCTGCGAGACATTCCCCTCTTGCTATCTAGTTCAGTTGGGTTTTGGTGATGGATTAGACAACACTCTATTCTGTACATCTTTGATTTAAGAGCATTTGCCTCAGGTCTTCTAAATTACTTGGTTTAATTTAAAGTAATTCTGATCTTTGGTCTTTGGAAGAACTGTTCTCAGAAACAAAGGGAAAATTTCTGGTATCATGGTTAGAGCAAAGGCAGTGGGAGACAGCTGATGAGAGGCATTTATCTCAAAGGGAAAAACACACCTCCTTCCTCCAGCATTTGGTGGACTCCAGCCATGCCTGGACCACAGAAGAGGAACCCACGCTGGCCACAGGAAGGGGACTGCTAAAGCACTCGTTGCATTTCCCAAATTTACTGCGGCAGGACAGTATCAAAGGTCTCCATTCAGGATGGTCAAGGACACCCTTGCAACTCAGGAGGCCTGTAACTTAAGTAACCTGCTCTTGACCAAATCCACAGCTGTTCAGGGTTGCTCTACAACATCTCTGAACATTCCTCCCAACAGCTTCTCTTCCTGAGAGAGGAACAGCAGCGCCGGACACTTCAAAGATCACGAAGAGGTAGAAAAGTTGTCTAGCAGATGCCACAAAACATCTGCTAAATGCACTGCCACAGGCCACAGCAGGCAGCCCCATAAACCATTATAGGCTTCAGAAGACGACCAGAAGCTACAATTACAGCATGCCACAGCAGCACAGATGGAGAGATCAACAGCACCACCAAGGAGCACACACTTGTGGAGACCCACCACAGTAAGAACACCCTGCATGCCAGCGGGATACACCACTCAGGAAAAAGGATGGTTATCACCCGAGGCAGCGCCGAGCCACTCTTCCATTCCACAAACACGAAAGCAAAGTGCAAAGAAGCAAGGTGGGAAATAACTTTGTGTAACATGAGCTATGTAAAAGACTTCGGCATTTAGCCTCAGCTGAAGCCTAGGTGACCCCTTTGGTCGTTCTCTAGTCACAGAGGGGGGTTCACCCCACCTGTTCCAGAGTTGTTATTCAATAACAAACCCTCTGCTTTTAGCCAGCTAAATGTGCAGCAGATTCTGCCTTGCCCAGGAGACTAGGGATGAACTGAGCTGTGGTCTCTTATTTAAGATGGAGATGTAAGGTTAAAACACCATCTGAAGAACCTGGGTCCAGAGCTCGCTCCTCAGATGGTATCACATCTCATCAGTTTGGCAGCACACGTGACAAGCTGACCACCACACAAGAGTAGGTGGGTTACCCAGGACTCGTCAGAGCTTAAGAGCAGGCATGCAGGCAAACACCAGCTGTGACAAATATGTCAGATATTTGAACTCCAGCAATTCAGGCAATTGTTTGTGTAACCCCAGCTAACATTTTTAACCTCTTTAGCTATGCCTGCTTCGATATACCAGGTACTTCTGAAAGGTAAAGGATTTTTAAAGCATCACATCCAGGCGATAGCTGTTCAAGGAAGAAGAAAAACACAGGTCCATCTTTAAAACCACACTTATAATTGGAATTTTAGCCAATACCAAGCTGTCACTGAAACTGCTGATATGATGCAATTACCCAGGCAACAGCCCTCCTTCCCTTTCCATCCCAAATAAAATTTACATCAGACCAAACTACTCCTGCTTAAATCTAACGTAAGCAATGCAGATATGAGTTTAGCATAAAGATAGACCTCAGCACAGCTACTCTTATGGCTAACCACTGATGTCTATGAATTGAAACGACTCCACAGCTGTGGATGAGCTCTAGATTTACGTATCTGTATCCTTTCAAACACTCTTTGAAAGTACACACGTTCCGAGTTGCTAGTGTCACCATTTTAACCACAATAATCCTAACCACTATCACTGCGGAATTTTGCCATACTGCAATTATTCTTTGGAGAGGGAAAAGAAAAAAAGAAAAACAAACCCAAAGGAGTTCCTGGCCCCTTCAGGTTACTTCTCCCTTTGCTGGGGCCTGATCCTCACAAGCACGGCAGGACTTCCCCAGCATGGACTCACATTTCTATTCTCTTCAGCAGGCAAGGCAGACACACAGATCTTGTTGAGACAGGGGTCTACAGAGTGACGCTGGGCAATTGTTTTCCTTGGCTCTGCATCCTCTGATCTCCTAGTTTAAAAACCTTCCATTCCCTATAACCTCATTTTTAATTGCAAATTGCACAACGGTTTATTTGTGCATTCTTCATATACACAGAAAAGCCTCTGCCAAAACAAGTACTCCTAAAAAAAGCAGCTGGGTTAACTGAGGCAGACTGCAAGATCTTTGAGAAATGAGGCTCATTAAGTACTTAACACTAGTGCAGTGTAAGCCCTTCATTCAAAACTCCGAGCACAGATTTCCATTACCGACTGAAATAAAAGATCCAAGAGACAGGGAAGGGGAGGGAGGAAATGCTTTGAGCATTTCCATCTGCTTTTTCCTTCTCGGCACCGTGAAGCCCGCTAGCTATAGCTCACAAGCTATTGCACCACACTTTGATTTGATACCTGGCTTCTGTCTGCACTAACAGGTATAACTGCCCTGCAGCAGCCCGAGCCTGCTCAGCTTACTCACTGGCTGTCACTCCGCTCATCACAGCAGCTCACTCAGGAAAACACAGCAGACCACGGTAATGGGCAGTTGATCTCTGCCTGGAAAGCCTTTTCCCCTCCTCTTCTCTAGTGAAACATGAAAACCCATCACAAAGAGCTTGGTGTCTCGCCTATGGCTACCATAACAAATGATAAAGGAAATTCCAGGACAGAGAGAAGGTTCAAAGTTATTGCTATGGGTTTATTCCTTCGAAACATCCATAGGTTGTTGCTGCTCTCTCTGTTGAGGGTGGGGCATTACAAAGAAATCAGCTGTGGTGGTGATTTTTTTTAAACACAGGTAAGAGAAAAGCTGCAAAAGCCGAGTGTGCCAAAAATATTAGGTCGCTCCTTAGCAATCATACGACTATCCACGTTTCCACAGAATGCTTTATCAGAGGAAAGCTGCTTCAACAAAGGGAACATAAACCTGAGTGTAATGCCTTGCTTGAAGGGACAGAGCACTCAGAAAATGAAAAGCAGAAAGGGAATAGTTCTTCAGAGAAGGCAACGTAACAACTGTGGTATCAAGTTTTCAAGGGATCAGTGGACTTCTCTACAAAGGAAAACAAACCGAGTGAAGTGTTTCCTTCACTGAAAAAATAAAACTATCACAGAGCCCAGGGAATTTGGTTTAACTTGCTTAGCTTAGCAGTAAAATTCTGACAGCATATGACTTCTCAAAGTTACTAGAAAACTTTTCAAACACAGTTTAAACACTAATGACCTTCTAAATGGAAACTAGCTAACTTCTAGAGAAAGGATTATACCACATATTCCTCTGTATAAGGGAAAAGTTTCCAGAGTGAGTCAAACTTCGATCCTGTCTTACATCTGGCAAGTCCTAACTAGACAATCTTTTCTTACAAGATCAAGAAGAATCAAGGTCAGTCAGTTTATTCAGTACACACACAGACAACTGAGAAGTGCAAAGAAATTAATCACTTGAAGACCACTCAGCATGATCTTCCATTGTTGTCATTCAACATGGCCATTCAACATTCTCACTCCACAGCAAAGGCCATCTTGGCCATGCAAATACTGTCTTTTCTTTCTACTGAACTACACAGACAGCTCTCCATCCTAGACCTCTTGTGTTACAGGAATCAATCCCAAAATCAAACTGGGCTTAAAAAGTTTGAAAGCCTCCAGTTTCTCCAGCAACTTATATAGTTCATATCCACTATTTAACTATTAAAGAGCAACAGCTCTTCTTTAAAAGCTGCAGCATTGTTCTCAAGCTAGTTTCAGACTCGTCAGTCAAAACTAGAGAAATATTCAGGGATGGTCCCCAAATCCTAGCACACCTTCCTAAAGTCTACCTCAAATCTGTACACAACTCCATCAAACCAGATAATAAAGGCACCAGTCAATACCTTCAAGACTTTTAGTTGCAAGGATCTGACCCAGCCCCAACCAGACCCACATTTCACTAAGCAGCATCCTTTCATATTAACAACAACAGCTGCACTTGTGCATTTTCAAGGCCATTTGAAAAATTAGCACACCTCTAATATTGTAAGTATTTTCTCATGCCCTTGCATACTGTGGTGTTTATTAAATTTGTTAAATACTTGTTCTGCCTCATGATATGTTTTTCTCTACTTACAAAAAATCTGCCTGCATAGGGTTTTCCTTCAGAGAAGAGCTTTACATCTCAGTTACAGATGATATTATTTAGAGTCAGATACTCTTGAGACAATTCCCTTCTGGTAGGTTTTCCCTTTGATAATATATTGCAATACACTTAGTTTGCTATAATGTGCAAGCAAAAAAAAAAATATATCATAAAAAATAAGCATTTTGAAAGCAGAAGGGTAGCCTATATTAGTGTAAGAGAGAAATTTTTAACTACAGATTGTTATTTATTTGTCTAAGTCATTGGCTATGTCTGCCCCAAAGTTCCCAGAATACCACAGCTTATTAGTGTTCAAGGACACTAACTTGCCCTGCAAAGAAAACACTTGTCTAGGAGAGCTTGTCACATGGAATTCACCAGGAAAGCACAAACCGGAAAGCACCAAAACTACACCACAACAACTTAGATAATAAAAAGACAGGGAAGATGTTGGAAGAAAACGAATTTTTTTAAAAAATATTTGGTTTGTTAAGCCCAACTCAAACAGCATTTTTGCACGATGTGTGTTTTCCCAGCTGCAAAGGGGAGCCTTTCCAAAAGGACCTGCCTTCTTATGAAAACAGACAGCTGCTGAAAGCTGACATTTATGGGCCCAGGATTCAAGACCTTATTCTCCTGTCATTAAACCATTCCCTTCACTCCATGCAAATAATCACCTTTTTAATTTGGTGGGGGAAAAATAAACAACATTGATGTGATTTGTCTTGGTCTGGGGACGTGGGGGGAAGACCCAAGGTACGCACTCAACACGAATGGGTGTAAGATGATTTATGTGAGGGCTGTTAATAGGTGACAGCTCCGCTTGATTATTGGATGCTGCTGCCTAGAGGTTTTTATACATCTGCACCTCAGTATTTAATGCTATTAAATAATCATACTTAACATTCACTCAGTTATCAATATACTGCTTCGAGCTGCTGTTCAGATTTTTATTACCAGTAAATCTAAAGAAATGAGCGTGACAGCAGACACAACTGTCAATATGACCTGAGGTAACAGATTTTCCTTCTGGCTTTCTGTCACTAGAAGCTGCCAGATACCAACTTTCTAACTCTTCACCAATAAACACAACAGCTAAAATGCAGTGCAATTCAGAGTTAATGCCATCCTTGTGTACTCTGATATAATGTTATCTTGTCAGATACCAGAAGCGCCAAAAAGAAAAAAAAAGGGGGGGGGAGGATTATTTCCAAGTTTATATTTGTTCACAATCATGCTCAAAAAATGACAAAGGGCAGAAAGAACAAAAGCTGTGGATACCTCAGTAAAGCACTGTTTTTAGAGGGCAAGGCTAAGCCAACAACCACACACTGCTCTCAGCAAGCACCAGCAGCTGTAGGTTAGTGTTCTCACACAAGTGCTCACTCCTTCCAAAAATGTTTGAGAAACGAAGTTTACTGAAAAAGTACCCACAGAAATGATAGTGGGGCTTTTCTCCATGAGTATTCACAGAAGACAAACATTAATATTCACAACAGGAATGTTTCCAGCATCTGCAAGTTTGGGTGTGGAAAAAACGTTCAAACAAATGCCCAGCAAGGCTCAAGCTTCTGAACAGCAAGAGCTGAAAGAGCTCTGCACATCTGCCTGAGATTTTCAAGGAATGGTGTTAAATCCACCTAAAAACAAACACCATGGCATTTTTATAAACATACGACCAGACGGAGGAGGTAAGGATACAAATTTATCCAATTACTCATTCATTGCAGATGACACACTCGTTTCCAATTAGTGCTCCCATAACTTCCAAGCTTTTTGTGGCTCTAAAACAAAAGGAAAGCTTGACCCTATGCCTTGGAAACTTAAGTGTTTCAGCAGATCCAGTGTTACTGAAAAGAAGAGCTTTCATGATAGTCACACCTTTGGCACTGAACCAGCACTCCTTAGCAGAAAGGGGTAGTGATACATCTGGAGCTAAACCAAACCAGTTCTGACTCCAGGTCTATCAAGGGCCAGGACCACCAGTGGCACACTTACCCTGGAATCCAAGATCTCTCCTCTGAGGAGATGCTATGACCCGGAGGGAAATGTCCTGCAATTTCAACACTGAGTGGGAGACCAAGAGCCCACGAGTCAGGAGGAACTGGTTTCGGGTAGCCAGCATTTTGAGGAGCGTTGCACACCACCTGCCATGCCCGTGGCTACCCGACGGCTATTTGAGCAGCTGTAGGGCTCGGAGCAGATGCACAACTGCCCCTTGGCCAGGTAAGAGTGAAGCTGTGGAACTACTAAAATGATCACAGTTGAGATTAGATTAAAACCCACACGTCTGAGGCATGGGAAGGTTCCATTTCTTGGACTACTTTCCTAATAATGGTCATAAAAACCACTCAGCATGTAGACCGAGTTCCCCAAAGCCACTTGAGCTCCGTCGCTTTCTTCTCAGCTTCTGTTCACCCAATGAGATAAACACTCATTGACCTGTGCTCCGAGAAAAAAACTTGTGCCTTTCCTTACAGGTCTTCTGCTGCACGGAGGAGGACAAGGTTCACAGCTGTGGTCTGTCAAGTACAGAGAGCAAGAAGGCGGCTCACTCAGCAGTCTGAGTAATTCCTCTGGCCTTGATCTCACTCTCCCTGGCCTTGCTTTCAAATACTCTTCAGACAGTCTCCCATCTGCTTCTTCGTTCTGTTCTAGGGGAAGAGTCAGCTCTTCCACTGCTGGTTATCTCGGATAGCAAAACTGCTGTCCCAGGTCACTGCTGGTGCTACATCCAACTGCACAAGAAATCCTGAGGCTGCCTCTCTTGACTCAAAACATGAAATCAGACAAAAGGAAACTTCCAGTCCCAAACTGATTATTTTCAAAGCAAACAAATAAGTACACACACAGGTGAAAACTGAGCTAAAAATCTGCCTTGGCTGTATTTTCTGAGAGGAATGAGAACCAAAAGGCCTGTATTTGGAAAGGTACCTTCTTATCAAACCAAGATCAAGAGGTTAACTCTGGCTGTTCTCCCTTTGGAGGAAAACCTGGTGTCCTGGATTAGTATAATGTATGTCTGTAGCTCCCAAATACTGGAATACTCATCTAAGAAAGAATAAATAAAACATAATGTAATAAAAACAAGTCAGAACATGCTTAATAAGAATTGAAAGACAAAACAGTGCTGACACAAGATACAGCTTACGAAAGAAACCCGAAGCCCTGATTTGTCTGTTGTTCTCAAACAATCATAAAATTTAAACCAAAAAACTTCAACGCTGCACATCTACACTCAGTTAATTTAAAAATAAAACTTCAGAAATCTAGAACTCCTGTGGCCCACGTTAGAAAAGCACACCTTCCAGTTTTATGCTCTGTGCTCTTAATGGGGGCTGCATACCAGCTACATCAATGCAGAGGAATGCAACAGCACACAGATAACACAGTATGAACATTAATTTTCACGTGGACCTAATATACTATCAGACCTCTAGAAACATTTTTCCAGCGCACGAGATATTCTTGTTTCTGTTTCCAGTGGGAATCTGGAAAAATCTAGCATTTATTTTTTCATGACTACATAGCTTAAAGAACAGGACAGGGAGTATCTATGAGCCTGTTAAGGAGTCTGGTCTGAAGAGCACTTCAGCAGAAAGTAAGAATGCATATATTTACATTTAAAAAAAAAATTGATAATCCTTCTAGACTCTCAGCAGAGGTTCTTGGGTTCAGCCACAGTGAAAGGGATTTTATAGCACTTGTCAAGCAGAAAGCATGCGTTTAATAATGAATAAACGAAGAAGATAAAGCTACAAGAACTCAGCAGCACAGAAGGTGAACCAGGCTATGGTATTTCACAGCAAGTGTCAACAGAGGACTGTGCTCAGGCTGAAACAAATGGGCCTTGCAGAATCTGCAGATGCACTCCCTGTCTGGGGAAAAACACATTTAGCAACCGAACACCATCTTGATGCAAGAGACAGCATGCTGGGCTCGCAGGATTTGATTTTATTGCCTCTTGTTTCAATTACTCTACCAACCTTACAATAAGAGTATAACATTAAGATCTCTGAAATTTATCTAATCTATGTGTGATATATTAGGCGATATATAACAAAGTGGCTCTTTACACCACAGACCGATCTAACACATCAACTTGTGCAACATTATAGGCATTGGTACACATTCCTGGGAGGGGCGATTACTACGCACACAGAAAAGCTCAACACTCATTTTACGCATGAACTCTACCTACAGGAATGGAAAAACATCAATATTCCCATTACAGATGCTTGAAAGCAACCTTATCACTCAGTGGCATAGTGATAACTGCAAACCACTATGAATTTTTACCTCCATGTAATGCTAAAATCAGCTCAGGACAGATTTTCCATTAAAGGAGAATTTTAAAAAAATATTAGAAAAAGAGTATTTTTCTTACAGTAGCATCAGCTAAATATTACAGCCAGAGGCTACTGTAACCCAGATACTACATTTCCTCATGTCAACGCATCCAAAATGCCCCAAGCATTAACCTCATGCCTTGTTCAGCTGGCCCGGCTCCATCGCACACCAACAGATCCACTAATCCTCAGGCTGTGCAAGAAACACTGGACAGGGCAATCCAATCCACTCTTCACCTCGCAAGTGTGTGGGGTCCAAAAGCCACCTGAGAGTGCTCTTGCACAAGAGATTACAGCAAAGAAACCAAAATCAGATTTTGGTCACATCTTAAGTAGATACAGTTCAACATAAGTGAACAGATGGATTATTCAGAAAGCCAAAAATATAACAGATTGGAGTTTAATGGATTTTCACCACCAAAGTTTAAATGACGTGGCAAGACCAAATCCACCTGACCATGTATTTTTGTTTTTTCTCTTAGACAATGCCATCAGATTATCCAAAGGTCAAATATGAAAACTTCTCTGCTCTCCAAGCGATGGCCATCCAATATCCATGAATGTAAAGTCAATTACCCAACTTACTCCGTGTCCTTCAAGATACTAAGTGGCAAGAACCACACTGTACCAAACAACTCAGCTTTGCAAAAATGCATCTGGACCCTCTATGTTTAAGGATTTTTTCAGCCTACTTTATTATATCAGATATTATGCCAGAGAACTGAACCCAAAGGCTAATGTACAGCTTGAAACAGTTTTGGGGGAGAGAGGAGCAATGTCTGCACTGTAGCAAGTCTCTCATGTATTTTAAAACACTTCTGCAATCCTCTGTCCACTTGCTGTATTTCCCACAAGGGCATTTCTATAGAAATAAAACCTACTCAAAAATTGTGAAACCACAACAACTTTTCTTTCAAAGCTAACTACAATGGCATAAGTAAATAAATAAACATGTGAAAATAACATCTTTTCCCAAAGGTTCTCAAATTACTTTACCAATAACGAATGCCCAGTGAGATTGGTGCAATACTTTTGCTGGATCCATGGAAAGTACACTTGAAGAGAACAGAAAAATACAAGAACAACTAAGGAAGCTTGCTTAATTCCTGCCAGGCTTCTCGCAGAGTCTGATGTCCCTGCCAGCTCTTCCTCTTTATGTTCCAGGAAAAGCTGCTATTACCACTTAAAAACAGTGACGCAGGGAGGTGGAAAAAGTTATTCCTCTTCTCTTTGGTAGTTCTGTCACACCATATATTCCCTTTTGCACAAGCTGAGGTTTTTCAGAAGTACTATCAATAAAGAAAAAAAAAAAGGCAAGTGAAGATGACATGGGAAAACATTTCTGAGGCTGGCCCCTCATAGAACCTGTATGGTCAAAAGGCTGGTGAGAGCAAGTAGTCTTTCTGTTCGACCCACTTACTCTCAATTCTTCAGTGCTCTGGAAGCAGTGAAACCAGTGAATCCCTTCCTCCCATCATATTCTGGAGCCGAGCAGCGCCATGCAGATTCCTGCACTTGGCAAGAGGGAGGTCTAGCATTACAGAAAAAATCGTGCAAGCAGAGACACTTCCTCCCCCAGTACAGTCCAGCCTCTTCCAGCTCCCTTCCAGCTTCCCTGCACGAAGTTGCACAAGGAATAGCCACATTGTGGATTTGAAACACAGAGGCTACTGCACAGCAAAGCTTTCTTTCCAGCACATCTCGAAGTATGCACATGATGGCATTCCTCCTCCCAGGCACCACCCTGCCTTTGCTCTGAGGCAGAGAGCACAAGCACCCAGCATCTCTGGCTCCCGGGCAGCAGCACCTGGGAAGGCAGAGGAAAGTTGGTTCCCAGTGCTCCGTGTCAGGCACAATTCACTGACCCCTTCCACACAAGGTTAGTGCTGCTCCATGCTGAACGAAGAGGCACCATGGACGTCGTACAAATCACAACCCAGAGAGCAGTGGGAGACTGGGGCGGTTTAAGAGGTGAAAGGGGAGGCCGAGATGCTGACTTGCCAATGTTTCCTTCAATTATGCATATGTCCTTAATGCCAGTCTTGATATTAAAGAATTGTCTGCGATTATCTTCATGGTGAGAGGACACAGACACTCCAAACAGAAAAGCAACATAAGGAATATTCTCAAATAAACAATGGAAGATAAAAATAGAAAAATAAGACAGAGAAAAGATGGAAAAAATAAAATAGAAGAATAATGTACTTGAGGCGGACTTAAGCCCTCAGGCTGAACAAAGACCTACTAAAATTGCATTAAGGCTACATTGTGATAAACTAATACCGTATAAAAACCTGCAGAATTTTAATTTCACACAATTTCACGCACATATAAACAACAGCAGATCCATCTAATAATGTTACAGGAAATACTTTAAAAGGGTAGCATTACACTGGAAATATCACATGAAACTAGTATTTTCAGGTTTTCTATTTTTGGCTAAATGTTTTCAAAACCTTTAACACTGAGAAATATATTTCCAAGGCTTACAATAAGCATTTACTCAGTTTCGGAAACCTTTGTCAGCTGGAAAGGGTTACAGTTTAACAATGAGAGGGCAAAAAGGCAATATATTTTCAGCGTCACCATTAAACCTGCAACCATCTAAAATTTTTGTATTTTGAATATGCAACTTGTAAGAGTCGAGACCTGCCCCTCTTAGCTTTTTTAGTAGTACTTAGTGTAGGCAAAAAAAAACAAGCAACAGTTTAAATGTGAAAGGAAAAAAAGTAACTCCTCGCTGTATTAGGTCACTCCTGAAGGCTTTTCTTGGCATTTGGCTGAAGACTGAACACACGCTCTTCTCCAGATAAGCAGCTTTTCCAAACTTCAGCTGACATGCCTACAGAGAATTCCAAGAGAATCAGCATTCGGCTTCTCCTGCAGTTTGCCAGCACAGTGTAGCTAAGCAAGTAAATGGTAGAAAACTGGCTTTGAAATCACATGTGAAGGAAACAGTACAGGTTACACAAAATAAAGGTAAATTCCATCAGCAGAGTCAAATCTCATAGAGGATGTCTTCCCAAAGTAAAGATAAAACTATAAAACTTGGGTAACAAAGCATTGTATTCACAGAAGAAACCCTTTTAAAGCTACTTTACAATCTTTTACACTGCTCTGGCACTATCCACATCAGCTAATTACATTCAAATTGCCATGTTATACTACAGTTCTTTTCTTGTTTTCTTTTAACATTCTCCCTTTCCTCAGCCCAACCGCTCCTGTACCTGGAGATGCGGAGAGAGCAATGCAGGCGAGTGTGTCCATCACACTCCCTTGCCTCCCTCGGGACAAGCATAATTTGCACAGCACTTTGATGAGATGCTGGCAGTTGGATTGGGGTTTATTGGTGAGTTTTTGCTTGTTTTGTTTTGTTTTTGGTTTTTCTGTTGTGTTGGGGTTTTTTTTAACCAAAGGGAGCTGCTTTGGGAAAGGTGGAAAGAACTTGAAGCCAAACTAGACAAAGAACACTGTAATGTCCAGCATGAACCAAACTGCCACCATGACACAAATAACATAGACCTAGCATAGATTTTGATTAAATTGTAGAACAAGGAAGCAGAGAACTTGGCTAGCATGACAAGATAAAAATGTATACAGAGTAAGTTTATGGCAGCCTACAGTATTTTTTAGCATAGCAGCATCATGTTCAGTCCATCATCCCTGTATCTGAAGGGATACTGAGGAATCTGAGGATATTTGTATTATCACTGTAAGGAAAGGAAACAGAAGTGGAGGGATATGGGCTGTTAGAAAAAATGGGCATACTAGTGTGAGGAGAGGTAAACTAAAAAGCAAACCCCAATCCTGACAGCAATCTGCACACAGGAAAGCTTCCAGGGACCTTTTCAAGCAGAGGATATGGAAGGACAGTAAAAGGGAAGATACAAGGAAAGAAAGGGAGCATAAAAATACCCATAGTGTATGCAACAATATGCTTTACCAAAAACGCAGGGATTTCAGCACCTTCTTGAGATGAAAAAACAGAAAGGCCAAAGCCTGTGCTTTTCTGCCACTTGCAAAGCGCAGATGTAAAGACTAGCACAGTCAAGATAACTGCTTGTTATATTTAAAATTCATGTTTCATGCTATAATAACAACAAATGCATAATTTACTTTTGGGATATGAACAAACCTACCACGGTGGCAGAAATTATTACTCATCAAAGCACCAATACCTAACAAAGCTAATATTTCTTCAAATATTTACTTGCAACTTTGTAAATATCAAAAGAAGAGATTGCCATCTAAAGCCAGATGCACTAGAAATCCAAGCATCTGTTTTGACCTACCTTCACTGCTCCCTGCCTAAGGCTCCTCAGCTCCACACTGGAGTAGAGGCTCGCATACATGGCTATAAAAGATATCATTCTCAAGCATCGGCCTCTAGTGTTTGTTAAGAGATGAGCCTCTGAAAGGCTTCCCCTTTATCAATAGTTCTGTGTGAATAGTTTCAGTCTTGCTAATGGCCTTCAAGGCAGAGAGGGAGAAGCCTTTTCATTCAAAGGCTGACCCTGAACAAACACAGCAGTGCCCTGTCTCCCAATTCAGATTGGGGTCAACAGCCATTCACTTCCTTTAATCAAATCTGAGTAGAAACTGCTCTGCAGCAGCTATCTCACCCTCTTGTTTTGCTCCCTGGCCCCAAGAAGTAGGCATCTACAATTTGGCTCAAATCCTCAAAATTTCATGGAGCTCTACAAAAGCAGCAGTTTGACAGTCTTAGGCACAAGGGAAGGATTGCTGTTCAATCAGGGGACTGAGGACATGTCCAGAGAAAGTGATGTGTACCTTAAGTGCCTGCTCCACAAAGACATGCCTCTGGCAAGCATCTTTGAGGCACAAAGTGGGAATGGCTTGCTCCAAATGACCTCAGCTTCCTAAGCCCTGGCTAAGAGAGTGCTTCCAGACATCCCAAACAGTCCACTGTCTGCCTCACAGGCAGCATGCTGCTAACCACTGCTTCGGCTGTGGAAAGGGGAAAAAATTAGTTATCGACCCATCTAAAAAGCATAGAAACAAGCACCACCTGAAAATGCAATGCAGGATGAAAACCTTAAGGGCAATATAGACCCAGCATCTCCTCTTCTGTTTTCCATCTCCACATGCACACTTTGAGGCCCATCCTGCTGTCACACAGGCCTTCTACAGTATGCAGGGATACAAACACCTCTTGTCAGCCAAGGGGATAAGCTGCACAACATCCATACCCAGGAACCCAGACCACAATTCTTGTATTTATTTTTTTTATAAAGGTCACTTTGCAAAGAATATCCAGAAATGGAACCTGTTCAAATAAGAGCTGCTCCTCACTTGCCCACATATTCTATCCTGTGAGCACATTTTCAGTAGCCTCACAGGACCCATGAACCCTTTTAATTTGTATCAACACCAGCAATGCGACTCCTTCTCTGAGCTTTGTAACAACCGGCTTTGTTTTGCTAGCCTTAAATTTCACATCCCACAGCTATTTGCTATCATTCTGCTATCCCGACTCACTGAGCTAGGACCTCTCTTCCCTCATCCAGCAGGCCAATTAATTTGGTTAGGTCTGTTTCAGGAGTGTAGGGTTATAAGAACGTGGCTCTTATAATTACGTTTTGCATCCTAACAGTTTGTCATCTGAAATAATCAAATTAGGGCAGCTACCACTAAGACAAAGATATCACTCGTGAGTTGACACAGAGTAGACATTTCAGAAACAGGGAGAGATGAGACAGGACCAAGGGCAGAAATCAGCCTGGGGACTCAGGTAGCTGTACAGAGCACCATTAGCAGCAGCTAAATTTAAAGAATAATTTTATATCCTGGGCCTGTAATTACTTTACACAGAATTAAATTACCACCACCATGAGAAAAAAATGAAACAGAATTGTAGGTGAACTAAAGTAAGTATTTTAATAATCAAACAAATCGGTGACATTCACCAATTTTCCACCACAACAATGGTTGAAGAGAGGAACTCTGAGCAACAAGAAGCATTTTTCACAGTACACTGCACTGGCTTTTCACTTAGCAGCCCTTGCAGCCTTTTTCAAGCTTACTCTGTCCTCCTCCACACTACTTACACCAAAGTAAACCACATTCCCTGCATGAGAAGTCTTTTCTTAAAGTAAGTCAGGCAGATAAAACAAGCTGTAAGAGGAAAAAAAGAAAAAAAAATAAGCCCCCCCCCAAATATGGACACTGTTTTTCCATTTATATACATCTATCAAAAAATACATTCTGTTCTCTTCCAAGTCTTTTCATTCTTGGAGGAAAAAGCCATCAATGGCAAATAGTGACTGAGACAAGAAGTTGACCCTAATGCTCATTTTCTATTTTTTATTTTCAGCTTTAGGGAAATTATAGGTTATAATCAGTCTTCTGCCTCTTTTATGCACAGATTTCAATGAAAATCCTTGCTTAGGAAGGCTCCATTTCATAAATAACGGTGGCAAGGAGTCAGGCCCTCTCAAAGCAAAAAGCACATTAGCAAACCACTTTGGTACATTATATATTCAGCAAGAGAAATGGAAAGAGTGTGGCAGTTTAAAAAGGAAACGCTTTCTAATCGGGTTACAAAAAATTGACAGGAGGAAAGATTCCATGATCAATTCAGAGCCACAGCGGATTCCTCCCTCCCACCACTTTTTTTTACCCCAGTAACTGTTAGAGCTGTGTGCAGAAAACCAGAACCTGCTAAGAGTTGAGATCGTGTTCACATTTCCTCCTTCCAGAACACAGATAAGGATGTGTGCACCTGCAGGTGAGCGTGAAAATGCAAAGTACACGAGCCAGGACAACAGCAGGTGCTTTCAGGGCACCGAAAGAGGAGTCCCTTTTTCTTACCTTTCCCTGCCTGTACCAGTCGGCCGAAACTAAAGAAAGGGAGAGCAAGCAAGCTGCATTTCTGTCCTCCCAAAGCATGGAAAGAACACACTACAGGTGCAAGAAATCATCTTGAATTTCTACACTTACATGCACTATCACAGCAATTCATTGAACCACGGAATCACTGAACCATAGAATGATTTGGGTTGGAAGAGACCTTAAAGATCATCTACTTCCAACCCCTTGCAATGAGCAGAGACACCTTACACTAGACCAGGTTGCTCAAAGCCCCATCCAGCCTGGCCTTGAACACTTCTAGGGACGGGGCATTCACAACTTCTCTGGGCAACCTGTTCCAGTGCCTCACCAACCTCATAGTAAAAAATTTCTTCCTTACATCTAGTCTAGATTGACCCTCTTTTAGTTTAAAATCATTCCCCCTTTTCCTATCACAACAGGTTCTGCTAAAAAATTTGACCTCATTTTTCTTATAAGCCCACTTTAAGTACTGGAAGGCTGCAACAGGGTCTCCCTGGAGCCTTCTCTTCTCCAGGCTCAACAACCCCAACTCTCTCAGCCTGTCTTCATAGGAGAGGTGCTCCAGTGCTCTGATCATCTTCATGGCCTCATCTGGCCTCACTCCAGCAGGTCTGTGTCCTTACATTGAGAGCCCCAGAGCTGGACACAGCACTCCAGGTGGGTTCTCACGAGCGTGGAGTAGAGGGGCAGAATCCCTGGGGAGACTCACTGCAACAGGTAGGTGGTCCATGTCCTTCTTATACTGGGGGTCCCAGAGCTGGACACAGTACTCCAGGATGCTAGGTTTGTAAATCGCCCACCAGTTAAAAGTAACCTTATGGATCAGTGTATAACATAAACGTAAATTTCAGTGAAACTTGCACATGAGTATTTTTTTTAAGCATTTCCTATTGTGGAAACATATGCAACTGCATGACTGAATTAATATATTCTATTTCCTGTAGTACTCTTCTTATTTCAGTTTTTTGTAGCAATCTTACAGGCCACAGTTCAGTTGTTTCCTAAGAGGCACCTTGTAAATGTATGAAAACACGTTTTCACATCTAAGTATTTTTTGATTACTCTACCTCACTTCACTTAGATTTCCTGACATGAGGGATGTACCAACACCTACCTCCTTTCATCTTCATAAAGACACACTTAAGATATATGTCACAACAGTCAATGTTCTGGGCAGGGAAGAGGAAACACCATTATTTTTAAAGAATGTCCCTATTTAACATCATTATCACACACCAGCTGTCATGATATAACGTGTGAGATCGCACACATTTTATGTAAAACCAACCTTAGACAACCCTGTGCTCTTAGTGGTTTAAAAGAAGTGACTATTTTTTAAGGCAGGATGTGAAATTCATCTCTATTCAAACAGAATATCATGGATGGATCAAGACAAAAGATGAGCAATGGAAAACAAGCACCAGAGCTTTTAATCCCAAAATAGTTTTGGCAGTGCAAAATACTACTGCCTCCAGCCGGAGACTGCCACCCTGGTAGCTGAACAGGCGCAGGAGCTCATACAGGCTTTTCTCTGTTGCTTCAGTAGTCAGCCACATTGTTCAAGCAGTATTCAGAAGCCACATGGAGAGCACACAAAATGGCCATAATTGTTCCTTTAAAAGTAAACACAGATAGATTTTTTTTTTTAAATAGAATTCCAGTCTTTACAAGAGAGTCTTTAGAAGCAGAACATGAAATCTCAGACCATGTGGACAGAACAAATATAAACTTCTTTGACAGGAGTCAACTCAATTTTTTGTTTTAAAAGCCCATGGAAACATATGTCCCAGAGAAAGTGACAAGGACATATGAATTGCTCCCAGTGAATTTATGTTGAGTATACAGTACATTTTAAGGAGAGCCACCTGCCAAAGCAACTGTCTCAATTTCAGAAGTAGCACTGTGATATTTTAACAAAGAGAATGTAAATGACTGAGGGCAGAAGTGTAACAGAGACTCCTCAATGGAATTTCTGAATAAAGTGCTTTTGGTCACTACATCACATCATACTACTCTGTGGCCTTAAGGTTAGGAAAAAAACAAAACAAAAAAATCAAAATAGACCCAGCAACAAAACAAAGAAATGCAGCCAAATATAGAGAGAGCCTGGCCACTTGCAATATTTCCTTATCTTTTATGTCTAAAACAGTATTATTCTGGAAAAGAAAACTAATCTCAAGGGCAAATAGAGCAAGAATATTCTCTTTTCCTAAGAGTAAAGAAACAAAAAGTAAGATGAATCCTGAGTTCTGGCCTGTCCTGAAACCACTCCTGAAAACATCAGTATTTCATATGGAGTCGGTCAGATTTATTTAATTTATTGGCTTTAGCCCACATTTTAACTTCTCAATGGTTGCTGCTAATTACAATAAATCTGAGAAGAAGAAAAGGCAGTAGGAAATAATCAGCAAAATTATGTACAGACATCTTGGCTATTTTGAGGGGGAAAAGCAACACCGCAAACACCAAAGCTACAAAGCCCAGTCCCTACCAGCGTTTGTCTGTAGGTGATAATCTGATAAACACTGAGGCCTCTGGATTTAACAAAACAAAACAAAAAAAACCCACACAAACGAACAAGAAAAAGAAGAAACTGAAGTACACAGACCTGCCTGATCCCTTCTGGTGGCAAAGGGTGGAGGCCTTAGAGGAGGGAGTAGGTGTAAAGTTTCTGCTCTTTTTCTGGCTGTCTCCCCCCACACCCCAGCCGGCTCTATTATCATCGCAACTGAGACGTCTCCGTACCCATCAGCTCAAGCTGAAACTGGAGAGAAGGTCAGAAGCTGTCAGTGCGAGGAAAAACACCGCAGGCACTCAGCACGATGCCTTCAACCTCGTCCTCATAAGAAACCAGGTTTCAACAAAACAATCACACAAAACCAAAGCTATCCTCCACTGATTAGAAAAGAGTGACGTCTTTATCTATTTTAACCCAATAAGATCGCTGTTGTGAGAATCTCATGGAAGCCAAACACAGCTGGGCCCAGTCCTGCAGGAGTACTCTGCTCCTGGCTGAGGGGCACCTGGAGCCGGCTGGGGCAGCCTGCTCGGGGGCTCTGCCGGAGTTGGGCTGCCTGCACCAAACACAGCGCAGGGATGTGACCCCAAAAGTAGGAACAAGTCTTGACCGGGACTCCCCACCTTGCTTCAGGGCTCTGGCACTCAGCTCCGGCCTGAGCAACACCACAGCTACACCTGCGCTCGGTCCCTTTCCCCGCTGAGGCCGCCCCACAGACCCAGCTGCCCGGCCTGGGGTCACTGCAGTGCTGGTGACCCCTGGAGCTCAGCTGCCCCCCCGGTCCTGCTGAGCGTCTCCCTGGCTCACAGTGGGACTGTGCCCCACTGGGGAGCCCCACGATGTCTGTTCCCCTTGCCCTGTGGGGCAGCTCATCGCCTTTCAAGGTCTCCTCTATGCCTGTGTGTTTCCTCACTTTCCCCAATGCCAGAGTACCCATATGGGACTGGGGTTTAGCCCTAATCGCCTGAGGACTCATTTTCTGCCTGTTCAAGCGGGTTATTGCCTTTTCAGGGTTGGATACCAGTTTGCTGCCTGAAGACCTGAGATTTGGTGCCAGCAGACCAGAGGCGGCTCAGCAGCTCATGATGTTTACTGTTTTGCATCATTATGACTAACTGAAAAACTAAATAACTGCAGATTGAGATTACTGAGGCAGCAAACTCCTTGTGCAGACTGAAAAAATCTGGTTTATATCAAAATTCCTGGACATAATTTCCAAACTCTGGCACCCAAAGCTGGGATCCTAAAGCATCTTAAGGCAAGCATGGTCTTTATCTGACAACTTTATCAGTTTCATACTGGGACTCTACTGCAAGCAACACCAGGGGTTTTGCACTGTTTTTTCTTTAGTCTCAGATTCTAATTTCCATCTTAATTATCAGAGGAATTTCCTATAGCCGAGTGATTTAAGTAGACGGTCACATCCATATTCTAGTACTCTGTACCTTGAATACACTGTGAACAACAGGGCCAGAGGTCAAGTGTTTTTATAGTTACCTGCCAAGTGCAGTCATTTTTAAATAATCTCCCTTTCTCAAAGTGGTACTGATTTTGCTGGATTTCCCTAGGAAGGAAGGATGAGAGATCATTTAATTAAAGTGCAGATTTGGGTGTCAGGGCTCAGTGCCAGCCTCTGTGATCAACCTCCTCTAAAGCCATGAGCACGTTTCACAATGGCTCTGGGGTTAGCTAGATGAGAGCAACTGCTATTTTCTCCCTATGAAGGGCTGGACCCAAAGCATGGCACCTAACGTAAACACCCAACTACTAATAAAACTCAACCCAAAACCTCAAAACAATCCATTGCCACACGTGCACTCAAGAGACAGCACTCAGAAGATTAACGTTTCAAAACTAAGCTCTCAGGAGTCGAGGCGCGCTGGCACGAAGGTTGCCCGTGCAATCACATTTGAGCCCTCTGGTGCGTTCACTTAAGGATATAGTCTTTAATTACGGAGCTGCTTTTGCTGCCAACACTTCATTCAGCATTCCCTTTGACAGGCTCACCCAAGGCACAGCAACTCGGTTTTACCCGCTCCGGTCAGAACGCGGCCGCATGCATTATTTACTGAATACTCTTCAGTTCCAGATCAGAGTACAAAAATTCTTAATTTTGCTGGCAGATTTCCTGTAGCATTTAGTATTAAGCACTCACATACTTCTGAAGCAAGGTTATTTATTTTCAGCATCATTCTTTTGATGAGAGAAGGGTGTATGTCCTCTGCTTCACAGGTAAGAAGTGAGACTGTGCCGACACACGAAGGCCAAAAAGTCTCTATTAATTTGAGGTACCAAACTTAAGGTGTTTCTGGTGTAATTTTTTTCAGAGCATTCTGCATTTCAGAGAACTTTGCATCTCCAAGGTGAACCACAGACTCTATTGGCCTTTGCCACAGCAGACAACATTCAGCACCTCTGCAAAAAAAAACCCACCCCAAAACGACAAAAAGACCCCAAAACCCCAAGCAAACAAAAAAACCAAACCAAACAATCCCACAAAGATTTACACATGCAGTCAGAGAAACACTGTTTAAAAAGCATCTTCAGTGATTTGTACAGCTTCACGCAAGGCAGTTTTCTTCTATGGCAAAGGAAAACACAAAATCCAACTCCAGCAATCAATAATCATTTCTCCAAGAATAATTTTTTCCCCCCATCAATATAAATCCCCTGCATTTCTGCATCAAAGAACAAACGGTTCTACCAGACAACACCCAGCAAATCATTCCCCTGAAACACTTATCTTGTGCACTGAAGACAACATGCATGCACACAAGAAGTGCCCACTAACTCATGAACCTCTGAAAGGTTCCCTCCCTTTCAGTACCTCTTCAGTCACGGAAGGTGAAAGTCCCCCACCTGAGACCTTAGATTAAAGAGAGAAAAAACACCCAAGTCATCACATTTAGGCATTTTACTGCCAAGTAATACATCCCTCAGAAACCTCAGTGATGATTCAAAACTTGACATTCTCTTGGTCCCGTCAGTTCAGAACAGTATTTCAGTATTTCCACAATATATTTCGCTATCGATAATAGTTATGATTCCGTGTAAGTCAAAAAGTCAATCAAGTGTAGCCACTTCAGTGAAACCTGTCAGCCTTCCCTATAAACATGGCTTTCAAATAAATAGAGACAATCAATCAACATTCACATACTCAATCTATTTCCAGTACAGAAACTGTAAATCAAGGAACTAGATATAACACGGGTAGATATTAAGCAGAAAATATTTCAAATTCCTTAAGTAGCGGCTCTCACAGAAAAGCGAGCCATTATCTACACTCTTAATGCCCAGGGACAGCAACACGTACTTTAAGAAGATAATTCAAAAGTGATTAAAAAGTTGTGGTTTTGAAAGACAAAACAGCACATCTGCATGAGGAATGTACCTGATACCTGTAACAACAGCTTTGGCAACAAAACTTTCAAATTCTGCAACAGCACAAACACAAGGCACCAAATCTCAAATATCTTGCAAAATATTATGGCAGCGTTGTACTTATTTGTGTTTGTTACTCTAGGAGTTCTCCTAATAGAGAGGGATCAAAAGAGCAAGGAAATACAGTTCCATGTCTTTTTGCATATTCAAGATAGCATGCAAAAGTAGCAGCTCATTACCACAGCTTTCTTCCTATCAAGAGAGGCCAGCAAAACTATTCTTGAGAAAACAGGAAAGCATACTTAAGTGAGATTAATTTGACACTTTCCTCCACTACAGTTTTAAGAATGACAATTTAGAATCCCACGGATTAAGCATTTCTCTTAAAATGCAGATGTGTGACTTAACAGAGAAGACTAAAAAATACAAATAGTCATTTGAGTTCAAAAAGCCCAACAGTTTTACTGTTGCTCTTCACTGCATAACAGTTTCAGATTCTCAAAATTAATTCTACACACTTCATTTTGCATTTCTTGGCCACTTAAAACTCTTATGGATGAAAACGGGAAACCTAACCAGCAAAGGCAGCAAAATATTTTAGAAGAGGTTCTGATAATAGCTTGCTTTATCATCAGTCCACAACACAATACCCTAAACTCTGCAAAATAACTCAGTGATAAACAAGTGTGTGTACACACGTACAGCTGCACACCAACTTCCTATGCAGGCTATCAAGAAAGCCAGAAAAAGTAAGAAAATAAATTACACGGGTATCTTATGGCACACACAAAGTTCAAAGAATACTTCCAGAGGAGAATTGATGTCTTCTGAAAAGATACTGGCTTTTTCTTCGCATATGTAATCGGAGCCATTCTACTGTACTTACCAATATTTTGTTATCCACTTTATCTCCCTTGGTTTCCAGCTTTACTTTCTTCTTGACGGAAATTTTGATTTTCCTCCCAATAACATCCCTGACACTTTCTGAAACAAAAGAAAATATCTTAATTAAATGCCGTCAGTGTCAACACAAGAAGGAAACAGATGCCACCGTCGAGCTTTCAGAAAGACTCAGAGCTACGTTGTTGGACTGCTTGCACTCACGGAAGTCTCGTGCACATGAGCCAGTACTAAACACAACCTAACACAAGCACAGCATTCTAAGTTTGCCATCTACACAATCATTTGTGCCTACAATGATAAGATTATTGATGTCACTTGCCAGGATTCTAAACGCAATTTGTTTTTTTTTCCCAGTATTACTTACATATCAAAAGCATTCCCAAGACAAGCCATAGCAGTGCTTAGCTCTACTCTGGGAAAATGCAACTAATTTCTCACTGCTGCTCACTGCTACCTGAAAAGCTTGCTAAAGCAAATTAGCTCCTTGCATTGCACAAATTTTAGCCTCTTGTTAATATCAGGGAGGCTAAATGGGTCAGGCAATGGAAGAGCAACTGTTCACACATTTTGCACTCTGTGCATTTAAGTAGCGAAGCAAACCAAGCAGACTTCCAGAGAGTAACACCTGGCAGCTATGCAGAGGATGCTATGGAGGCAACGCTGGTCTTGGTCCAAATCCCAGCGACAACGTAGCCACCTCATGGTGCCAAAACCAAAGGCACGTTAGTTGCCATAATGTTTTAATATGTACATGCATACACATGTATACACAGTCTCTGCCAAGCATGACACGAACCAGCTTTTCCCCTGAACGCTTGCACCCTGGCCTGAAGGGAACATACACGCAGGGAACTGTGTCTAGAAAGCTTATACAGCTACTGACACTGATGTAATTGAGAGATAAACGGAGGAGTTCATCTAGAAGAGCCAATTTGGCACCTTCCGTAAGTTTCGCTCCCCAGCCCCCAATGAAAGAGAAGGAGAAAGAAATCTTTTAAACACATTAACCTATTTCCAGCCCTACAACTGGCATCTGTAAAAGGCAAGTCTCCACCCTCTCCAGACACATACACTTTGCCCTCGGGCACGCTTAAGTTTAAAGGCAAAAATTAAAGATAATAGGCTATTCCTAAGGCTTTTAATTATAGTGCTCTGTATAGCGCTTTTCTGCACAATTTTCATCCGGTAGTCAGAAGACATTAGCACAAACAACACACCATTTATTAAGCCTGGATGTTTAACCCAGGCCACGACGTTCTGCCTGCAGGGCAGAAGGGTGCGCAAGTCAGAAACGTGGCTGGTCGGAGAGACTCTTCCCCAGAAAGAGCTCTTTCTGCAGAATCGGCATGTTTCCCCCAGGAATTTTAATTTTCCTATCAGGAAACAAAAGCTCCTCGGTAGCAGCGGCTTGCCCAGCGAGAAGCCTGTCCCAAGCCGCGGCAGCCCCGTGGCAGGCAGCCAGCGCGGCCGGCTCCCGGAGCAACCACTTGGTCAGGAGCCAGGCTGCAAGATCCCGGAGCAGCCAGGTAAGCGGAGCCCGGGGGAAAGTCCAGCGCGATGTGAACTCTTCTCCCAAGGTTTCCTCTCCCATGGGTAATGCCCAGTTCTGGTCTTTCTGTTCCTGCCTGGGAATCCAGAAGCAAGCTGACCACAGAGTCTTTTTCATGAAGTCCTGTCTCCTTGCAGAAGGTATTGCTGCTGTCTTTGCTACTTTACCTCCACGTGCAGCCTCTGCCTTTCGGTTTCTCCTCTCCCACAAACAGCTCTAAGTGCCTACATCTAGCAAGGGACTTCCTCCCGAGGCACCTGCATGGAGAGACCCGCTTCCCTCTGCTGTCCCACCAGTCCCACACAGCAGAAGTGGGAACAACTGCAAGCCCTCAGCTCCAGCGCCCTTACTCCAACAAGCCATAGGGAGAGAAGGGGCCTGAGACCCCAGACTGCACAAAGCATCATCTGGATGTCAGCTCCTCACAAAGCTCTATCTGCCTGAAAGGGTAAGAAACAATACTTCAAAGAGCCAAGACACAGATTTCATAGATACTCTCCACGTGACTGAAGACACTTCCCTCCATATTGGGTGGCAAGTGGACTCACAGAGTAAATTTTCAGGCTGAGAGATGGAAAGATAACATGAACATTTTAAAGTGTTCATCCATTTCTAATGCTGGAGACTTCAGACATCCACACCTCGGAGGAGTGGATCCAGGTAAGCCAACAGTAAGAGAGGGTTTCTTTGAAGACTATGACCTACAGACCTGACAAAGGTCACACGGGAAGTGAGTAACAGAACAAAACCTGCAGCTCAAACACTCCTACCCCCAGTTTAACGTCCACGCTCCAATTGCTCTGAAACACATCCTTTCATCCTGCTCTCAAAACATGGTTATTAAAAAAAGCCTATTTAAAGGTTAAATTTTAACATGCAGACACCAAAATACTGCTAGAAATTGAACCAATCTACACGAACAGATCCCCACACTCCAGAATAGCCCTCGACAAATCAAGCTGAGTGGGTGCAGGGCATCAGGGCTGGGGGGGTAATTCTTAAGATTGTTCAAAGCCACCAGAGGAGGGAATGTGTGAAGATGCTCACCTTATTCTTCCCTGTAATATGCCGCCACACCTCACCTACAACACTAGAGTGCAGACCCACGGTGAGTAAGAAATACTGTGTATTAGCACCTCAAACATGCCTGGCCACTTTAAAACAGAAAAACTCCATGGTTTTGACGATAGCTACTCCTAGAACACTTCCCAGCTCATCACTTCTTAGCAGTAAGCTATAGACTACAGTCTCTCTGTAAACCACGTGGTTTGGAGACCTAAAGGACTGCAAAACAGAGCTATTTTGATGCTACAGAAAAAAAAAAATCTGCAGCAGCTGCAAATGTCCACCCAGATTTTATCAATATTTTATAAATGCTAAAGCCAGTTGCTGGCTGACGAAACTGAAAGAAATGCAACAATGTAAATTACCTAGGTAAGGTCTGAAGGACTGTATACAATGCAACATGTACCTTGTTGCCTGACAAATTTCTGTTTCTATCTGTCATTAAGATAACACTTTAAATTATTCTAATGCTGGCGAGATAGCTCTTCAACAGGCAAAACCAAAGGAAATTCGGCCTGAACAAGGTAGATGAGGGCCTGAAGCATCAGACCTGTTATCCCCAAATGACACTGCTTACACACACGCAGCGTTAACGATCCATTTATTGGAAGCTCCCCAAAAGCGGTGACAGCATTTTCAGAGTCCTCGCCATCACCTGTGACTTCCTAAGCGTATACCATGCAGGACGGGGGCTCGTGTGCATGGGGCCATAAAACTTTAATTACAAATACCCTCACTCCCTTCTACGTACAGAGGAAAACGAGCCTTAAACTACGCAAAACCCGGGGGGATAAATAAAAAAGCACCGAGCGGAGCCGCAGCCCGTGCCGCCAGGCTGAGGCGCTCCGAGGACGTGCCCCGGGCGGGCGGCGGTGCGGGGGGCCGGGGCAGCTTCACCGCGCGTCTGCCAGCGCTCGCAGCCTGCCGACACCCCGGACAGACCCCTCCGGAGAGGGGACACACATTGTGCCCTGCCGCGGCTCCCGAGGGCTCAGCCCCTGCCCACGGCCGCCTCCCCGCTGCCCGCCGCAGCCCTGCAGCCCCCGCC
>VZTA01002808.1:29490-53530 GCA_013398855.1 Mohoua ochrocephala
CACCGGCCCTCCCCAACGGACCGTGCCTTCCATAGCTGCACCCTCGGGCTTTGCCCCGCGGGAATTCTCCTCTGGGCTCATTAAAACGGGTGTGTGGTACGAAGGGGGTGGTTGTCATCGTCAGGTCAGTCCTCGCCGCCTGGGAAAGGGGTTGCCCAATTCCTTTCCAGAAAACCTGGATCACTTCGAGACCTGGAAGAGGCTAACCTTTGGTCCAGAACTCATCTGCCTCTCCCTCGCTCCGTCACCTTATCTCCATGGGGACGGCGGCTGCCTCGGCACCTGTTGTGAGATAACGCCATGGCTAGAGACGGCTCAGCAAACTCCTTGTGCGGGGAGCCTCGGTGTTGCTGAGCCTGTGCTACATTGAAGGGAACCAAACATGCTTCCTTTCTCAGGACCAAATTAAAATCCACAAGTTGCCGCATTTTGCTTGTTGCACTTTGCCACTGAGGATTTCTGTCATGCGTTAACAGCCACATTATGGAAACACAGCACGCGAGCTGCCTAATTGCACCCATAAATACAAGCACAGAAAGACGCTTATTGGATGAGAGCGAAGGAAGAGGCTCGGCAGCCCTGGAAATTCTTCGGCTTGCTTCTGGTAGTGATGCCTGGTTTCAGTGAAAGGATCATTTTCACTGCAGCAGGACTGTGATTGGCCGCCCTCCATCCTAGAGGGGTGGATTACTGCATAAACCTCCTATTTCAAGCACTCTACAAGTGCGTGGTGGATCTGGGAGATCAAAGTCATTTGTGTCTAATTAAGAAGTCTGAAATGCATTAAGTGAGAGCAACAATGTGAATCCAATAAGTTATTTTGCTAGTACAGTACCACACTGCTGCACCCCTGTGTGTCACGGACTACTGTATACCGTGGTCTTCAGAAGAAACATGACCACTTTGAAATTGGTGTCACTTGTCAAATAAATGTATCGTGTTTTCTCAAGAGGCACCAACCAGATCTCTAAATTATGTCAGAGATGATTTTACCAACACAGATACCATTACTACTGAGATGGATACGATTTGCAGCCTTTACAGTTTGCTGTTTACATGTAAAGAATAAACACATCCTTTAAAGAAAATAAACAAAAAGTGAATATATTAGTAAAAGAATAAAGTAAGCTGCGTGCTTTTAATATACAGCAATGCCAATCAATCCTATCTGGATATGGATATAGATCTCTCAATAAAATGCACTGTATTCCTTTTCTCCTCTCTTATACTTACTGTAGCTGCATCTTTTTATGATGGATGCAGAATACCTGCTGACCTCTTCCTTTCCTTTCTGCCAATTTTTCCTCATGGCTCAGCAGAAAACTGCATTTCTTGCTCACTTGGTACACATAGGCTTACTTCCACCAATGAACATGGGCCTGGATTCTTCGTTTTGGCAGGAAACAAAAAAAAAAAGAATTGAGAATTTCATATCTTTTCTAATACCCAGGAGGGAAAAGTTAGACCATCAAGTCTGCATAGGAAAGGCCATAGAATTTCATACAGTTACTGATGTACTGAGTCTAATTCCCTGTCTTCAGCTAAGCCTTCTAGAAAGATAACTTTTATTTCATCACTATTCACCGGCTGTACAAAAAAATATGTATTTTTGGATCTATGACCTCTTAAGCATGACAGTTTCTCATGCTACTACACCAGTGTCTTGTTTCTGACACAGTTTTTGAAGCATGGACCTTGCTTCTTTGGCTGCTGCCAGACATCCACGGGCCTCTCGGCATGCATCAGCTGCAGAAACGATGAGCTCCTTCCATGCCTGCCTGCCTGGAATACTCCACTGGAATACTTCTAGCACTTCCTCCACCCCAGTTTCCTACAATGAGCTGGCACATACTGTGAGCCCAGGTCGTGTAAAGGAAAAAAGAAAAGAAGAATGAATGATGGCAGCAGGCATGGCTTTTTTTTGTTTTGGTTTGTGTTTTTTAATTAGCAGCACTACAGGCTAATGAAGTAGCACTGCCAAGGCTACTGTGTAATTCCTGCTCTGGTGCTTAGGAGACTGGACCTGGTTCAAGGTAGAGAAGGTACAAACTAAACTCAGGTGGATTAGTGCTTCCAAGACTACGTTCAATCAGCAAAATGCATAGTTTTCCCATTCCTTGTTCTCTAGACAGGAGGTAGAATGTGATTGGCCTAGGCAGGCTGCTGCTCCTGCTCCTCCAGCCACAGTAATGCCTGGGTATTGACACTATCACAGTGTCAGTCTGGCCTGTGAAAACAGGAGTGTTTCTAATCCCAAGGGTCCACCTCCCAGTGCAGAGAGGACTGGACCGCCATCCAGAGATCCCAAACAATCAACACCCAGCGTTTCCAGAGACTCTTTGCAGTTTACAGGCAAAGCCTCACCATGGAGTTTGCTGGCTTTGTAAGAAGGTGTGATTTTCATCCTTTCCTGTTCACCCTTACTCTCCACCAGTCAATTCAGCAGAGATGCAGTTGTCACTGGCATCTTTCCCAGTGGCAAGGATGCTTGATGAAGTTCAGCCCCCTACAGCAAGTCATCCATATCCACTTGTGGCTGTTTACCACTTTCCATGTTGAACCAGGGTGAGAAATTGTTTTACTGTCTTGTAACCTGAATTAGTGAAGGGGGGCAGAAAGGGGATTTTTGTCATTTCAGTAACTGAATTTTAATTGTCTTTTATCCCTCCTTGCCCGCCAGTAGAGGCACATCAGCACAGCTGAGGAGAACAGAGGTGCCCAATTTAAACTGCGACAACAGAAGCAGATGCAGATGGGTTTCCTGTCTGATCTCAGTGGCATTCCCCTAACTCTCAGGTGCACTTCATGCCCTGGCTGCTCCCAAGCAGTCCTGGCTATGTTTGCAGGGCCTTATAACCTCACTTTAGTGGCACTGATGCAAATGATCACAATGTAGGTGCCCTAGTTAGGATCACACTCCAGTAGAATCATAGAATCATCAAGGTAGGAAGATCATCAAGTCCACCTGTTAGCCCAGCACTACCACTGAAACCCCTAAACCACTAAACCACATCACCCAGCACCAGATCCAGACGCCTCTGAAACACCTCCAGGGATGGTGACTCCATCACCTCCCTGGCCAGCCTATTCTGAAGTCTGACCACCTTAACAATGAAAATTTTTTTTTTTAATATCTAATTTAAATCTCCCCTGTCTCAGCTTGTGACCATTTCCTTTAGCCCTCTCACTGTAGGCACAGTAGAAGAGACTGGCTCCCACCTTGGCACGATCCCCTTTAAGGTAGTCGTAGCAGTGCAGTAGCAGCGCAACGTCGCACGTCACACGTGCAGCAGGCACACGGAGAACGGAAAGAGGCTACCTTGTCTTCTGCCAGAGCAGATCTTTGAAGTCATTTTAAGAGTCTTTCAAAAGATAACTGATTTGCCTGCCAAAGCACTGGGATCAGTGTGGTTTTGTTGAAGATTTTTTTTTCTAAAGGCTGCTCAAGTTGTTGTTTCTGGCACGACAGAAATGCTGATGAGAGTAGCGGGCTGGATCGTGTGTGGGTTAGATGGCTGCAGGGGATGTTGCAGCATCCAGAGCTTGTATTTAACTGACGGTAACAGAGCAGGGAGGAACTAGGAGCTTCAGAAGACATTGATCAGCAAGACATTGACACAGAAAGGGCTGTGGAGGGGAAATGTCCTCAAAACTGCAGCCTTTATGCACCATATTAACCATTATTTGCACAAAGTAACTTTTGACGGACTTTTGACTCCACCTCTTGCAGGTCTATATTATCATGGCACCTCACAACCTGTACTGGCACACAGTATAACATATTCCTGTTTCCCAGCCTGTCTGCTGCTCTCGTCCTCCTTCTCAGCCTAAATCCTGTCATCTCCTGCAGATAAGGCAGGTGTCAATAAGAGTCGTTGCCAGGCCGTGTACACTGTCATAAGGCAGGGTATTTATAGTCTCAAGTGTTGCATGCCCTCTCTGCCAACTTCTCTGGCCCTTGTATAATGGCTTTAGCACTGAAGAATCTCAGGGTTTTTTTCTGAGAAGCAGTAGAATGAGGTCGACAACATCACGAAATGGTCAATTCAATGATCCTGCTGAAGCCAATGGAAAGAGTTCGAGTGCCAACAGCAGGTGTCAGACTGACATTCAAGTTACACCTTGGAGTCATCAGGCTGCATCCTGGTGGGAGTAACAAGGTGATCCAATCTGATTCGCAAAGCTGCCTTGCAGCCTGGAGTAAAAGCTTGGAACATCCTGTAAAAGACAGAATGTCTCATAAAAAAAAAGTTGTAGATATGAATGACCCAGGTTTGCCAGTTGCATTTCTAACAAAGGGGTGAACTCTTCCCCAGCGATGCCTGTGCAATCCCATAGATTCTTTCCTGCCCTGGTTGAAGGCAGACAGAACAGGGCCATGCTGTCTCATGTACCACAGTACCAGCCAGCCAGGCATTTCCAAGAGCAGTGTCATTTAAGGAAGTGTTTCATTTCAATTGCTGCAATTATTATAGGCATTTTTAAGACCAAAAGGCAGCTAATCTGCCACTCTCTATGAAGCACAATTAAGACACATGCTTCCAATTATTTCTGAGCCCCAGTTGTTCATGAAATCTACCCATCCATGCCAGCTTTATTTCCACTCAACCT
Organism: Mohoua ochrocephala; assembly: GCA_013398855.1. Taxonomy (NCBI): domain Eukaryota; kingdom Metazoa; phylum Chordata; class Aves; order Passeriformes; family Acanthizidae; genus Mohoua; species Mohoua ochrocephala. Next base: position 34,102 of record VZTA01002808.1, read on the forward strand.
AAAAATAATTTCTAGCGCTTCTAATTTTAGGATTTCTCCAGTTGTTTGTTTGTTATAATTTTTACCCAATATATGTCTTTCTGTTCATTGTCTATGGGTGGTGATAACATTAAATGTGATATTTAGGTCTCTCACATCGATCACATATGTTTGGAAACCTGCAGATATTCCAGGACTTAGGGATCTTTTGACATGAACCTTTAGTTAGGAAAAGAGCAGAAAACAAATAGCTGGCCAATTGCACAATGATAAATATGTCTTATATTGCTGGATGATTGGATGCCTTCTTTGCATTTCACCAGCTGAGACAAAATTGATAGGGAGAAATGTGTGTCCTACATCAGACCTAGTTTGGTAAAGGAAATGACACACTTTGTAAGTAGTCTCCTGTTGTCATCTGTGACTGAGTCTTTTCAAACCCTTTACTCTGTATGCTCCTATGATTATTTCAGTACCTTGCACTCAAAAAAAAAAAAGCATTTTGTCTTGATTTTAAATAGGGTGAATATAAATGCAGCAGCAAAGATGTATGTTTTGATAAGGCATACTTTGATGCTAGTGTTAAGAAGAGAATTACGAAGAGCAGTTGACGCCTCATGAGAATCTTAAAATGAAAAAATCCATTCAGAATAATTCTGGTTACTCCACTGTGTTTGGAGGGGGAAAGGGATAAAACCAGGCTCACTGGAGATTAAGCCTGGGAGCAGCACACCAATGTTTGAGGGACAGAGCACTAACGAGGTCCTTGTCTGCTGTCTCAGTGGCGAGAGAGGATAGAGATCCATGCAAGGTTGTGATGATGCGTAGAAGACACAGCTGGCGAAGGAGACAACTAGGGAACGCACCCACTGGACAGGTTGTTTTTAAGCAGAGAAGGAACTGGTGGGTGGTGTGATAGCTGAAGCCTGTCTTGGGCACAGGGGAGTTTTAGGTTGAATATTAGGTAAAACTCCTTCACTGAAAGGGTTGTCAAGCATTGGAACAGACTGCCCAGGGAAGTGGTGGAGTCACCCTCCCTGCAGGTATTTAAAACACGTGTAGTTGTGGCACTTAGGGACATGATTTGGTGGTGGACTGGGCAGTGCTGGGTTAACAGTGGGACTTGATGATCTTGGAGATCTTTTCCAACCTAAATGAGTCTATGATTATTTTATCCTCTATTTCCATATTCCTCTTGCTTCAAACATTTTTAGCAGGCATATTTGTGTAAAACCAGGATCACTGTTGCTTAAGAGCTCATTTGCTTCTGCTACTTAGCTCTCTCTCATGAAAGCATAATCCTCTGCATATCCCGTCACACTTAGACACTTAGAATTTGTATAACTTTGGGTGTTGAACTAGGGGCAAAAGCAGATCATTCCTGAACACACTGTCTATACTGGCATCTTGTTTTTCTCAGTTCTGTACAAGGCATTACTAACACTATGTGGAATACACTGAGCAGGATACTGAATGGAAATGTAACATTTTAAAGCATTTAAAACAGGTATGTGAGCATTGCAGCTACTTGGGTCACCTGTCGCTAGGGCAAGCTCCACCATTTTTGGAGTGTGTGAAATCTCATCTCTCCTCTACTGGAGACTTTCATCATGTCAGATATCTCAACAAGCCTCTTTTTCTTACCATTGACTCTCACTTAATCAATCAACATTCCTTGATTGGTTTCCAGCTCTGTGATATTAACTAGTCCCTATAATCGAGGTGGTGAAACTCCACAGACATAATTTGTACTGGCTGAGGTTACTGAAGGAGAAGACAGATTTTCTTTGTAGCAGTGAAGCAGATGAAGTGAACTTGTATAAAAATAAATCTGAAGTAGTTCTGACCTAAATTTCAAACTGAGCACGATTCTCTCTCCTTTTTAGTAGTTTGAGCTTCTCTCTCAGCTTTTACTATTCTTACTTCTTCCCCTGAAGAAACTACTAACAGCCTTTCCATCAATACCAATACCTTGCATTCAACCTAGCAACCTCTGCTGCAAAAATTACGTTCTTTAAATCTCAGAAAGCTTTCTCAGAAGCAGCACATTCTGGGGAGGTCATTGACCATATGGTGTGTCAACATGAGCCTTTAAGAGAGCATGCTAAGCCTAAATGGTGAGACACATAACCCTCCAGCTCACACTGTGAGAGCCTGAGAGACAGGGGACAAAAGGGTGAGAAGTGTGGAGGAAAATTTATCTTGGACTACACTGCTTTGGGACCACAAAAAGTTGAATATGTAGTGACTAAAGAGAAGACTGGCAGCAATTACATGTGAATTTTAAATGCAAAACAAGCTTTCTAGCTACATTGAGCTAATCAACCTTTTGAATTTCAGCCACTTTTAGGAAAAGTTTCGGATGTGGCTAGAACATGCAGGAGTCTCCTTTCACACACAAGACCTGAACTCTGATGGGGACTGTAGCAGTAATATTTGGTATGGTACTTCTCCTCCCTTTGCACAAGCTTCTTCCCATGGAGGAGCTTGCACAGTATAGTCTGAGAACCTCTGCACACTTATGTTGGTAAACCATTTACAGAACTCTTGCAGAATGGTGTTCAAAACTAAAATTGGTCTTTTTCACAGACCAGAGTATTGCTCAGCTTGGTTGTTTGGTTTTTTTTGCACTCAACTTTGCACCTACCTTGCGAAATCCACAGTTATCTCTAGCTTCATGAGAACTCCACAAGAGGATGGGATCCTTTTAGAGATCTCCTTGCCATTGCTGGAGTACTGAGAGTTGTCCTAGATGTGTTGTGAAATAAAGTAAGGAACACCCGTCATCTCTGGATAGCTTATGAAAGTTTTACAAGTAAAATATAGAGGAATTAGCAAGCAGGGAAAGCAATGTGAACAAGCTGCAAGAATGTCCTAGCTTCATGTTCCTAATATAAAACAGAATTAGATGTGGTATTGCAATGTAATAGGAATTTACTGGCAAAATGAGATTGCCATTTCCGGGTCTGGCCATAACAGGATATTAACATAAGAGTTGACTAACACAGTAAAGCTGAGGTCACATCAGGTTTTCTGGATGGATATACTTCACCAATGACTTGGAGGAAATTATTTTTAAAGTGCTATTTTTCATATTCAAATCATCACTCTTCAGACCTGAAAAAAACTCCTGTGCAATAGGATTATCACGAACACACACAACCTCCTTTCATGGGTGTACACGCATATGTTCCTCTGAGTAGGTTTGCTTCCACATATGGCCCTTTCAGTCTTAGTGAAAAATGGTATCTTTAGGCTATTAATTCCAAGCCCTATTTTTAATTCCTAAAAAGGCTGGTATTTGGGGACAAATGCCACCACTGAACCAAATGTTGTGAGAGGTTTTGGGTTGCTAAATGGGCAAGAAACAGTTCTTGCCATTCGTCGTGTCCCTCAGGGTTGCTGGACAAGGAAGTCTACCAACAACTGAGGGTATCGATTCACATCTCAGTTAGATGTTCTGCCTACCAGCAAAAAACCAAAGAGGTAAAATTTACATCAATAAGCAGGAGAAACACGGCCACACCACATGTGTGGAGAGAAAGGCCGTTTTTCTATTAATAAATTGAATGGCCCAGTGATAAGTACTGAGACCAGCTCCGGGATCCCCAACACAGAAAGGGTGTGGACCTGTTGGAGTGAGTCCAGAGGAGGACCATGAAGATGATTAGAGTGCTGGAGCCTCTCTCCTATGAAGACAGGCTGAGAGGGCTGGGGCTGTTCAGCCTGGAGAAGAGAAGGCTCCGGGGAGATCCTGTTGTGGCCTTTCAGTACCTAAAGGGAGCTTACAGGAAAGCCAGAGAGGGAGGGGCCTTTTTGAAGGCATGTAGCAATGGGCAGTGGTTTCAAACAGACAGAGGGTAGGTTTAGATCAGATATTAGGAAGAAATTCTTTACTGTGAGGGTGGTGAGGCACTGAAACAGGTTGCCCAGAGAGGTTGTGGATGGCCCATCTCTGGAAGTGTCCAAGGCCAGATTGAATGGATCTCTGAACAACGTGGTCTAGTGGGTGGCATCTCTGCCCATTGCAGGGGGTTGAATTAGATGATCTTTAAGGTCCCTTCCGACCCAAACCATTCTATGATTCTGTGTTGCTGGGTGATAAGAATGATGAGCATGTAAGGGCTTGTGTCTGTGCTAATGAGCTCCCTTAGCCTTCAAGTGTCTGTGGAGCACCTTAGTCACTCTGCAGTGATGGAGAGTTGTTTGCTAGCTGGCACTTGGCAAGCTCAAATCCAGGAGCAGCTTTTTAATGCAATGTTTGCTTTCCAGGCTGAGAGGGGTTCCTGGCACGGTTTATTTCTGGAGTATACACTAAGCCTAAGCATGCTCAGTCTCTCCTCCCCTTGCATGCTGAAGGTTGTTCAGAGAACTTCTCCAATACGGTGAAATCACCGGATATTTTGCTGCAGAGGCAGTGAGCTGAAGCCAGCAGCACCAAAGGAACACTTTGAGAACAGTAGAAGGAAAAACACTTGTAAAATTCCTGAGATAAGCCACAAATATGAGGAGGTTGCGGAAGGAAAGCCTGCCTTGAATTTCCATGGAATGCCATCAGCAAAAACAGCCTAAAACATTTCTGCTCACGCTATTACCACATTTCATTCCTAGGTGTACTGGTTTTGGCTGGGGCAGAGTTAATTTTCTTTGCAGCAGCCTATATGGTGCTACGTTGTGGGGTTTTGATGAAAATCGTGTTGATAATAACACAGGTATGTGTTAGCTACTGCTGAGCAGTGCTTACACAGCATCAAAGCTGCTTTTACTTCTCACATTGATGCACCAATGAGTGGGCTGGGGGTGGGCAGGAGGCTTGGAGGGGACAGACACGGGGCTGGGGGTGGGCAGGAAGTTTGGAGGGGACAGACACGGGGCAGAGCTGACCTCTGTGACAAAAGGGACATCCTATACCATACAACATAATGATCAGCAATAAAAGCTGGGAGGAGTTTGCCAGGGCTGCTGTTGTTTGGGGACTGGCCAGGCACTAGTTGGCTCGAGGACAGCAATTGCTATTTCTTGCATCAGTTGTCTTTCTTGGGTGGTTTTTTTGTTGTTGCTTTCTCTGTGTGTGCATTTGTGGGGGTTTTTAGTTGTTTCTTTGTTAGTTTCCTTCCCTTTTTACTTATTAAACTGTGTTTGTCTCAACCCATACATTTTCTCACTTTGCCCCTCCTATTCTCTCCCCCAGCCCATGGCAGGAGTGAGCAAGCAGCTGTGTGGGGCTGAGGTGCCCACCAGGGCTAACACACAACACCAGGCTGTTACAACTCTTTGCAGGGCTGTACTGAAATCCAGGTGAGAAGATCCACATCAAAAACAAGTCAGTATATATTGTGATCACACTCATAAAGAGCAGATGCTCCAGAAAAATCACAGGTTATCTTTTAGCTTGCTGCGAATGCTTTAGACCACTCTGCCATTTCTCTAAAATATCAAATCTCCATTGTAAAGACCACACAGTAACTAAATGTATTTGGTATCAGGAAAGAATTACCCACATAGTTCTTCAGAATGTACCCAGTGATCTGCAAAACACAAGTTTATAAATAACTATTTGCAGTTTCTAATCTCCAGCTCACATTTTGATCTCAATTACAGATGCCTTCCAGTCAGGGGAGCAGAAACAAGACCACATTTCATTTAAGGCAGGACATAAAGATTGCAAATAGAAAACTGTATGACTGGCTGTAACATTCACAGTTTGCAAACTGCGCTTTTCTGTCACCAGTATAGGTCAAATGGTATTATTTCTGTTCCCCCTCTGGACAATTTACATAACAAACTAATGCAACAAGAACAACTTATTTCACAATCAGCCTGAAGTTTGCTTTTAGCATAGGAGCACCAGTTCTCATCAAGTTCAAGTGCTCAAATGGTCTCTGAATACAATTAATGGTTACCTCCCCAGTGGAATCATGAATTTCATTAGAGATTTTTGGAAGCATTTTCCCCAGTCGCCAACCTTGGCTGTCATTTTCTCTAACACCATTTCTCAAAGCAAAAATATATCAGATTATTATGATTATGTGCAGTAAAACAAAGCCGTGTCAGGGATGAGTTCTTCTTTAATATTTTTCATCTTCATTTCAACAGAAAGGATCCATTTAGCAGCCTTCAGTCTGCCCCTAAGTGGTTAATGTAATGTTCAGAACAGGTTTTTATTACCCTTTCTTCCTTCCCTGCCTCACTGCACACACGCTCATCTTTTTTTTTCTGCAACTTGATGCTTTTGGTTCCTTTCACTGTGTATTATCTGCTGCTGGCAGTAATCTTAGCTCTTCAACTGACAGCAAAATTATGAGGTGCTCAGTATAAGATGACAATTTTCCTTCCCTCATTCTAATTCATTTGTGCCGCCATCAAGGAATCAGCGTCATCTTTTCAACACGTTAACAGCTCTCTGCTGATAGAAAGCATTAGCTCCCCATTCTTCAGCAAGAGGTCAAAAATTATTTTTGTTTTGTAACAACCCATTAAATTCTGTGCTTTGGAAAATTCCATTGCTCTCTGATTTCAAACAGCTAGGCTGCTGTCTTGGTTGGCACAGAGGGAAGAGAGGGTTTGCTGTGAGACACCAAGTGACACAGGCAGCTAAAAGCCTTTCCCAGAGAGGACCATACTCTACCACCAGCCTGGTTGATTACTTGCTTGCTTTTCTTCTTTTTTTTTTTTTGGCCTACTCTTAAGAAAATGTCTCTTCATTTCAGTATTCACACAGAGGCTCCTGGCATTCTTTTTCTACCTTTAAAATAGTTTTTAACTAAACATTGCTGTAGGCTTTTTGAAAGTTAAAAGAATCTGGGTTTATGTATTACCAGACAAGATATCCTCTATTTCTGTATACATGGCATGGCTTTATTCAGTCTTCTGCACAGATGAACTTATCTGGGTAGACAGGTGAGTTCCCTTATCCCAGGTAGCTTCATAACAGGAAGCCTTGGTCAGTGTTACACACGCTCATTTGCATTCGGCGTAACAGAAGCTGAAAATCTTTGTCAGACAACTTCCATTAAATTGTTCGGTGAGCATGGTTGTGTTTCTGGTGGGTGTACAGACAGATCACCAATAGGACCTTAAATAAGCCTGGCAGCAGACAGAGGGGTCTGTAGAGACTGAGGGGCTCTGCTGACCCTGCCGATGTCCCCAGGCACTGGAGCAGAGCCCAGCTGACCAGCTCGGTTCAAGGGCACATGAAGCTGGCAGTGACGCTCCTTGTGCTGCAAGCAGACATATGGTCCTGGGTTTTCCTGCCTCTCTTTTAATTGCAGCACATTTACATATGAAGGGTAAAACTTGGAATAAGTCAAAACCAAAATAAGGAGAATGAGATATGGAAACAACCTGGTTAAAAATATCCCATACAGTGAGTATGCAGTAAAATATGCATACTGCAATATTTGCAGATAGGGCTGGGAGGAAGCAGAGGTGGAAAACTGTGGGTTTGGGTGAAAATAGAAGTGGAAGAGCTAATTCAGCATTCACCTCGGCACTGTCAGAGTCTTGGCAGAGAAATCATCAGGACTCCTGAGATCTGCAGCAGTGATAGCAGGACACCCAAAGGACAGGGTTTGAGGAAGAGAAACCCATTCCTTTGGGGCAGAGGTGGATGACAGGAAAAAAACCACCCATATTTTGAAACTGTTGAGGAGATCCAGCTTTCTTCCACTCCATCTGCCAGCCACAATTGCTTCATGCATCTCCAGGGAGTTCTGGGGGGTTCCTGACAAAGGGTACAGGCACTTCCGCCCCTTGCTGAGCACAAACAGTCTGACACAAATCAGGCTGACTGCTCCTTTCCAAGGGCAGCGTCGTAGGCACATTTCCCAGGAAACTTGGAGCTCCGTGAACCTTTAGTTTATTACTGTTACCCTGGGAGTAACTGTGTATCTATTTCCAGTTTTACGTCGGACAGCATCTGAAATCAATGTTCTTTAATAAACAGCAAAATGTGTGTTGTCATCATCTCAGGGTGAAGACACACACAGTTAGACTTTTGGCAGACTTTATTTATGTTCTTCCTGCACCTAATCTTCAGATTTTGTCCCATGCTGTCCCGTATTGTTGGATTTATGTATTTAGCCATGATTCAACAAAAAGAGGGAAAAAAACTGCCACAAACACAAAGACTCCACTCCTCCTCACTCTTCCCAGCTGCACACGCCCGATCGACTCATTTCCTTTCCCAGCAAAGGAATTAGGCCCCCGTGATGCTGTTATTTCCAAAACAAGGATGTTCAGCCATAGAACTTTTGCTTTTGTGCTAGGGAAAATGTGCCAGATGTCCTTGCAGCACGAGGGACCGGCCTGGACACGGGCACACAGCGTACCCCAGTTAGTTTGGGGAGATGCAGTATCTGCCAATGTATTTAATGCAACACATGCCAGCGCACTGAGTGCAGAACGTGCCAAAGCTGCTGAGCTGTGAGACAGCAGGAGATGCTCACCCCAGGGGATGGAAGCTGCCCAGTGAAGTCTTTTCAGTTCCCTGTAGCACTCACACAAAGTAATCTCGCCTGAAGCAACTTCCTGCTTCACCAGACTTACCATCCTCCTTTCCATTTTTTCCAAGGGCATTAAATTATCATTTGCTTCTTATTCCCTTGGAAGACCCACCTAGTTTATGCTAATTCCCTTGTGAAGTGCAGCTTCTCCCCAGAGACCTTCCACAGAGCTCGCAATGTTTTCTGTGTAGCGATGATTTCCCCATGAAATAGGCTTGATTTGAAAGAGAAAGTGTTTCCTTGAGCTGCCAACTCAGTCAAGTCTCCAGCAGCTGAGCTGGCTGTCTTCCACCTTAAGCTGGAATGACGCTAGTAATCGAGGGTCGTGCTGGCAAGCTCCAGGCTCCGGAGGCGCCTGTGTGACCGTGTGGCCATCAGCTGACGCTCTGAATGACAGCTCGCTCTATCTGGTGGCTCTAGTGCCGTCACAGGGGGGAACCCACGGCAATGAAGCCGGCAGAGCCGATGGCGGCCAGTGCTGCAGAAGGGTGCTAAGAGGCACGAAAAGCACTACCTAAGGCCTGGAGATGCCTACTCAAGTGAAAACACACCATCTTTAATCAACTTTCAGAGTGTGAATGCGCTAAGAGACTATTTGGTTGTGGACTGGACAGAAAGAATTTTTCTCCCCTTTACAGCTTTTCCCAAATGTGTAAGAAATCCCTAAAGGAAGACCAAAATGCCTCCCTCCTCCCTAATATGACACCATGGAACATAAATTCATGCATATTCAGACACGATCTTGCTCACAGGGGAAAAATAAAACATGTAGCAGCACTGAAAGAGACAGTTCAGAATGCCACTAAATTACATGTGCCATGTAATTTGTATTTTTCCTCTTTGGCAAATCAGCGCTATTCTTTCCTGCTAGCGCTCAGTGTCGGTACTCGAATGCTGAACTGCCACTCGGAGCACACGGAGTTCCCCCGGGGAACCCAGAGGGAACTCAATGTCCATTAGCTTTGGTAAAAGGGAAAAATGTCTTTGCTGTATTTCAGCTGGACTGCTAGTGCTCTGCTAGGATTTCTGAGGACAGAAATGCTGTTTATGAAGCATCAATTGGCAAGAAGGTGTTTCATTACTGAAGCACTGTTGAAAAATCTGGCTATTTAACAGACATGCAAATGCTGAGCTTTTTGAAAGCCTGACTTTTCCTTTTTTGTCACTGTCTTTCTTCCGTCACTTGTTATTCTGAAGTGTTAAGTGTTTCTGGATGTGTCTCTAAAGCTTTCTTGTTTTTTGCTGATCTCTTCCACATCTTCATTAAATAGAAACATATTGAGGAGAGTGCAACTTTTTAATATATCTCATCAAAACTGAAATACTGCAGGAAAATAACAATGGAATTGAGTTTTGATTTAATCCCTTAGCTATGCAGGAGAGCTGTGTATCTAATACTACAAAGCATGTACCTGCCCGTGCAGATCTCCTTACGAGGTGAAAGGAGAAGATTTTGCAGCTGAGTTTTATGCTTGTCCTTTGCATTTACTGGCTTTTCATTCTCTTTTTTCCCTAACTGCTCTTGCTCCTGGAGGAGCCATAAACTTTGCTTCAGCTCTGCTTGAGAACAGTGTACCAGCCACTAGTTCTTCTTGTGAGTAAGGCATGACACCTTGTGGCCAAAAAGTGCTAAGATAAAAACAATCCTATTCCATTTTGGATCATCTGTCCTTTCCCTATAGGGCAAAGTTTTCTTTAACCATCATTTTTTTGAGGAGCCAAAGAAGTATCAGTATAAACATGGGTTTATGATTTTTAATTTATGTTTTTTTATGGTTAAGAACAATTACAGTTCCTGTCTTCCAGGGAGAGAAAATAGCTTTGGAGGCTTTGCTGACCTAGCAGCCAGACAGGGTTTTTTTACTCCAGCCAGACTATCCTTCAGGGAGAAGGTAGCTCAAGGGTCATCTCACTGGGAGACTTCACTCCTAGTTCTTTGCCGGAATTTGAGGAACAATTTTTCTCCATAAAACCATTTGCAAGAACGGGGCAAGCAGGAGTAGGATGATCTCCCAGTGGACTTTTCTATTAGCCCTGGTTCCCCAGCCCCTTGTCAGACCTCTCCAGGACAGACCTTGGCTTAGGAAGCAGAAGAAATGTGTGAGCATGCCATCATATCTGGGGACAGGATGAGTTTTGGCTTCGGGATGTTGTTTCTGCTTCCACCATAAAACTTAACAAATAACCTTTGATATCCTCTTTAAATCACTGGTTTGTTAATTGTCATACTAGCAAAAAACAGGACTCAAAACCTTTTTAGCTCAAGGAAATGGAAGTGCAATGGGCTTGAAACACCCCTCACTCCAACCTGGCATTTCTTCCTATGTGGTGATTTATTTTTATTGTTTAAATTGCACCAACTCCTAGGAACTCAGTGTGCTGGGCTTGGTACCAACAACATATTCAAAGGTAGTTGGACATCACCTCATGTCCTCTGTGTCTACATAGTGGACAAGAAGTATCAGGTAGGCAAACTGGGTTAAAGCTGATGATGTGCTCTGGGAAGATAAGACAAGAGTGAAAGAGGGAAAAAACAGACATTCCTGCTCATCCATTGAGTTTAGGTGATGTCACATGAGAATGATTTGTACTTCAGCATGGGAAAGGTGAATTTTGAGCAGAGATTCCAGGGAGGCATCTATGTCTAACTTCTTCAGGTATTGGCTGAAAGCTTTGCCCAAGGCAAAAAAGAGAGAGAGGAAGACACTGCAAATCATCTTCCTGCTCTTGAAAAGTTCACTGGGCTAGTCTGGGGGCTGGCAATGAAAGTGTTACCTGATTCAAGCTCAGTCTGTTTTGCCCGTGCAGAGTGCACAACTTTTCCCAAAGTACAAGAGTCATCTCTTGAAGATGCCCAGGGAAAAACACCACTGCCTTTTGTGGGTGACCATTATAATGATGTAAATGGCCATTTGTCCACAGTGAAAATGTCAGACGCTTTAACCCATGCAACAAATGAAGTCAGAGTAACCCAGATTTTCCAGCTCTGTTGCTTTTTGGGCTTTAAGATCACTTTTCAATGAACCTTTATGAATTTAAGAGCTGAAAGACTCATCCAAACCTCTTTCCTAAGCAAAGGGCAGTGCTTGTTCTGAACTTCCCAGCTTGGAAGAATTTGCTTTGCATGAACATTTTGCTTGCGCAGGAGCCCTTCTGGACAGCACATATCGTTCCAAGGTACACAAACCACGTTTCAGGTTGGTAGCAGTAAAATCTCTGTTTGTAAGCCTCATGTGCGTCACCTTCTATGTCACTGTCTTTATTTTCCTCTGTGTTAAGTGATGACAGCTCCTTCTCCACTCACTTATCACATCGACAGAGTCAGTTCTCATGACTGTGCCACGTGTGTTCCGCAGCCAGTGAACATTTTGGAGCCCCTGACAGACGCTGATCCCAGCATTTAGCTATTCAGCTGCAATGGTGTTTCCAGCTGAACTGGGTGTTTCCAACACTCTGTGAATGTTTTCACATACACTGAGTCCCAGGTCAGTGTAAAGTTGTGTGGATTGCACACACAACTGTACGTGTGCCAGTCTGTCCAGAGGGTGCCAGATGGATTGAATCTGTGCCAGACCAGCTGGCAGCAGCAGGAGGCACCCAAGGCTGTCCCACCGCGGCACGTGTGGTTGTGCTCCTAAAGGAGGACAAAGGATGAAACACTTCTCGATGGCCAGCCCAGGGAAAATGTACTGATGTGGGGGTTGTGTACAATTTTGGTTATGGCCAAACCTGAAGGGAGAGGAGCCTTAGCATTTTGAAAAAATGGGTCTAGGACAAAACCCAGGAATTTTTAGCTTTCAGGACTGAAAGGGCCTGTCTTTATTTAATGCAGGTAGAGGACTTTAGGTACTTGGCACTGCTTTCTTGGCTGAATCCTTGGAAACCTTTCAAAGCACAGTTGGAGAGGACCCTGAGGAATGTCATTTGACCCCAATCTGAATGTGGAGTTAGACCAAATGGCCTCCAGAAGCCACTTCCAATCTCAGTTTTTCTATCATTCTCTGAGCAAGCTGTGTGACACATCAAACCGAGTTTCAGACCAGAAAGCTTTCAATAAAGCTGTGATCAGGGTCTTCATTTTGAAGAGAAACTCAGGCCTAACTCATCGTTTATTTACATCATGATGCAAGTGCTATCACTCTGCTGGAGGCACAGGATGCCTCTTTTTGTAATTTTATTACAAATATTTGGAACATAATTTTCAAGTTTCAACTTTTGCAGCCTGGAAGTTTCAGAATTTCAGAAGGAAAAGAATGTGCCTATGGGATTGAGGCGAACTACTTTTGAAACATGATTTTTCGGACTCAATGATTTGTTTTTATTTTCTGGATGACCACTGATGTGCCTTCACAGCAGTGCACCGAGTTCAAGTCTTTGATTCTCTGCAATAAGCCTAAAAGATTATTTTTATACAGCCATTTGTTTCAGAGGGGAGCGAGGCGGGGCAGAAACAATGCCCAGAAATGTTTCATCAGGCATGCTTTTCCTAAGGCAGTCAGTTAGTAAAAGCATCTGAGTCATGACCCAGTGGAAGGAAAAGTTTCTGTCAAACTACAGAGAAATTTGAACCCATTTGTATCCCACCTGGTCTCTTGTGCAACCTCAGTTTGAGAATACAGGTTTGGACTTTTCTTTGGCTTTGAGTCATGCCATTAGGGTCCCCATCAGATTTATGAAGTCAGAAATCATGAAGGCAAAGGTCTGCACTGGGACTCCATATAATATTAGGCACAAGAGGTGGTGATTCTTTGTTTATGTCCATTCTAAGAGGTGAGCAGCACCTTCTAACAGGATTATTAAAACAGATAATTTATCTGAAGGGGTAGTGGAAGCTAAACAATAACTCATCTTTAAAAATCTTAGTCTAAGTGCTACCTCTTCCTCTGGTTTAAGGTAACCAAGTATGTTACAATTATAGGAGATAATTAACCACTCCTTATTCTATGGAATATTATTAAAAATTCTTGAAGCGTAGTAATAATCACTATTATATAAATACGAAATCTGAATCCAAGGAAATCAATTTACTCATAGAAAGTCAATTGTGAAGACTGAAATGCAAACAGGGTGTGAGCTTCCCTCATAGTCCCTGATATGGGACTATATACCATGGTGCTTGCAAAAGTATAGCCCTGCAAACTAAAGACATAGATTTCTGGCCTGTGAAGTTCCTGGAGTGCTGTGTCTGGTACTGGAGTCATAATTGCCAAAAGGTAACTTTAAAGAGAAAAATGCAGAATAATAAAAACATAGGGCTGGAGAAAGCAGCAATGTGTTAGCAATCAGCACATATTTAAAAAGAGTAAGAAGGGAAAAAATAGTTACAAGAATGCAGAGTACAGCTAAACCCAGGAAACTTGAGATGAAATTAACAGACGAGTTGATTAACAAGGCTAATCAGAAATAACACTTTAAAAGAGTAAGTAAGGGAGCAGGCTTCAAAGGAAAAGACTGAAAGCAGCTCAATAAATTTGGGAATGGGTATCACTTAAAATCATACTTACTCTTGATTAAGACGCCTTTAGAGTGAGACCTACTTATCTAATAAAAGCATCCTAATGAAGTGTTCCAAAGGTTCTTAACAGACCGAAATTTGCTGTGTGCTTTCTGGTGTTCTTCTTGGGTGCACCTTTCAAGGAGGAAGACTACAGTAAGGTCATACTGGAAACATCCACGTGAACTCCACTTTCACGGCAACTCCTATTTTAGGCATCCTCCTTTGCAGAAACACAGTCCTATAGACCCTGAGTTTATCCATCTGAAAGGGTTTAGCGGCTGGTTTGGCTCTCACACCTGTGAAAGGCTGGATAGCCTGAAAGCCTGGCTTCATGAACTGATTGCACTGCACTGGGTAACTGTCTGCAAGTGGAAAAAAGGAAGTTTAGGAAAAGATTAAGGAAACAACAGAATTTTGGCATAAGTACAATATATATTTATTGACCCATAAGTGGTGCAGCTGTATTTTCAATGTTTAATGAGAAAAAGCTAAGATAAATATTTCAAGAGGTATGACTGTCATGTCTCCCGCTGTTGTTCTGGGCCAGCAACCTAGTTTAAAAGCTTTTTTTTTTTCAAGGGTGAGTTTCCTGCAGTGTTTCTGACTCAAATCTATGTACACACATGGGAAGCATTAGATGATCACTAAATACTGAATGTTCGATGCTTTGTGGCAGGTCCTGTAGAATAGTTAAGCACAGAACGAGAAACCTCCCACAGCTACCTAAAAAGACTTCTCAATGTACAGTGGTGTGCCAAGTTTACTGGCAAAAAAAAATCCAAATACTTGCCAATCTTTGAAACTGTTTCTAAAAATATTTAGTATATATGTGATCATCCAGTTGAGATTTCTGGAATGATTAATCCAATTAATTTTAGAAGAAATTGCCTGGAGGCCAACAAGTAAAATGCAAGAAGAAAGCATTAATTAAGATCACATACTGAACTTTAAATAATTAGAAAATATTGTATCCCCAAATGCAAAATTTATCCATGGTCTCTTTGTCATCCCTTTTAAAGAGTATATGAAATTTACATCATGCTTTTAGTATAGGGTGAATAAGCCTGTCACATCTTCCCATTTAATAAAGAGTTGCAAGAGGCAGCCCATTTAGCAACAAAGAAAACGGAAAGCTTATTTTCCACATATTTTTAAAAATACCCATTGAGGTCGTGGCCCCACTGAAATGTGCAGCTGGAGGAGAGCACAAGTGGGAGGTAAAAACTGCAGCTGGAAGCAATTTCTCCAGCATCACGCCTTGGCCTGGTCAAGGCTGCTTTGGCCCCAGAGCAAAGTGGTCATTTAAAATCATCTGTAGAAAAGAGTGTCATTCTGACAGCACTTTTCCTTGTGAGAAGCTCTAGAACAACAACCACCTGTTCTGATGGGGCACCTCCTGCAGCCTGCACAGTCCTCTGATGGTGCTGCTGCGGAGAAATCACTTATTGATGCCACAGTCATACAAGATTCCCAATCCCAGCCTTGTCCTATCAATGTGCTCCTCCTTACAGGTTTCAGTCAGCTGTCGATGAGGGCTGGAATCTCTCTCTTTAACCTGAAGCCTTCAGAAGGTGAACTGCCACAGCCAGAGTGAGGAAGACAGTGGCTCTCACAAACATTTGCAGAGCAATACTAATACTGAGTCTACTACAATTGTTTGAGCCCCTGTTTCACTGCTAGCTGAGCAGCTCACAGTGTTAGGCCAACACCATCTACCCAAGATAAATGAAATGGGCAGCTTTACAGCTAAACCTACCCAGGAACAGGGTATGTGCTTTCCACTTTTAAGCATTTCAGAAATGTTCCAGGGGGGACACACATCCATTTAGCCATTGCCTTGACTTTTAATAAAAAAAAAGTTGAAAGTATTATCTTAGTTCTGCAGGGTAGTTCCAAATTTCAGGGGGTTGGAGAGGCAAAAGAAAAGTGCTTCTCTGTTAACACAGAGGATGGGTGGGGACCTGAAGGCTGCATTTCAATACCACTCCCTGATATGGGAATGAGAGGTCAACCCCTTGCCATAGCTCAGCCATGTCCCAGAAAGCCCTTATGGACAGAGGGCAAACTTTCTGAGTAGCTGCTGATTTTGAACATCTGGGCAATCATAATGATTTCAGCGGGGTATTACATATTTCAAGAGAGAAAGCACTGTTGGACCTGACATGCTGGATAACACAGACCATCCCATNCCCATCCCATCCCATCCCATCCCATCCCATCCCATCCCATTCTCCTTGCACTGAGCCAGCTAGTGCAGGATCGGGTGGTTCAGCTCTGAATTAGAGCATTGTTATCAAGGCATGAAGACTGTATGTATTCACTTGCTATTGATTGCTTGGGCAAAATCCAGCATCAAATACTTGCATTTAAAAATAAACTGGGAAATGTTCCATTTCCGAATTGAAAGCCAGGAGGAACTGGTCAGTAGGTGGCACAAGAAGAGCACTGCACTGCACTGCACTATGGGATCTGAGCGGCCACGGCTGTATCCTCAGCCAGCAATCCTGCCTTTCCCCCCCACCCCCCTGCCCTGTATTTATATGCAGTATTTATAAACCCTGTTAGCCAGTGATTTAACTAACTGAATCATTGCACTGAAGCGCACGGAGTGAGGGGCTTAAGTGGAAGCTTTCTCTGGAATGCTCGTTATTCCAACCCAGACCGCACTGTGTAGTCTTGATAGCCACTAACATCACTACATCAACTGCTTTCAAGTATTAAACAAGATTGAACACCAGTGTACAACAAAACAGAAATTTGGCATGCCAAAGTACAATGCTCTGACATTTAGCAGGGTTATGCTTTGCTTCCTTGAAAAGTTCTTGCTTATATTGCAGTCAGAACACCTCAAAGCCTTGTAGAGTGTTGGGGGAACGTAGCCCCACAACAGATCCCTTCTGCTGAGGAAAAGGTTGCCTGAACCATGTTTACCAGCAGCATGTGAAGGAAGAAAATAACAGAGCCACATGTCAGGGCTTGAGGCACCAGTTTGTGGTCATCATGATCTGCAGGAGGTCTCTGTCTTTCCAGAGGAATAGCAGCAGCTGCTAGACAACCACATTGCACTGGGAGGTCAACAACGAGCACCAGATTGAGCTGTTATATTTAACCTTAGGAACTCTTGTGATGACTAAAAGATGTTGCCTTTGTTGGCTGATGCCTTCATTAGCTGTTGCCAAGGTTTTTCTTGTAGGTTGAAGTTCCAGGAGCACCATGGCTGGGTGTGAACTGGCTCAACAGTTCCTATTCCTTCTGTGCAACTGCATGTCTCTTCCTCTCCACCAAGGTTTCAAAGGAAAATGCAGAAAGACACATGTACTGAGTGCCCTGCCTTGTGACTCTGACATGTCATCATTCATTTACAGGAGGAAAACTGAAGGGGTGGTGGTGTCAAAAACGATGTGCATAATTAAGCTTTTCCGAATCTCTCCTTTGCACTCTGGTGCCAGAGGACTGCACGCAAATCACACAGCATGTTAAGAAAAAAATGATACTGAACTGGAACCAACCAAGTGTAAAAATTATTACTTCTGCCCACTCTAAGGTAAAAATGCATCTACAAACAGCTAGTTATAAGCTTAGGTGTGTTTGTGTTTAAAAAAGAAAAAAAAAAGGGAGGAGGACAAACATCAAATACTGAAGAAAACAAGCTATCATCAGCACAAATATACCTGTCACTGTAAAGTATTTTCCTTAAACAAGCAAAATTGAATCCTACATAGCCCATCTCTTACATTATTCTATTTGTCTTTACAGTTCTAAAAAGACAATTATAAGCACTATTAAAGCATAAAATACACCAAAGCCATCATTCCTTTCTCATTTCAGGTCTAATTTCTATTTCCAGCCCACACATACCTGCTGTTATATCTCATTTATTGCTGTAAATTATGTGCATCAGCATCAGCGCAAGTAACTGATGACACTGAGATCACAGCTGTGCTGAATTCTAATCAAGAAGTGATTTTTCACCACCTAAAATCCCCTCCACTCCTATTTCCTTCTTCCTCAAGTAAAATAGGACAGGAAGCCTAATTCTGAGATATAATTTATTAAAGACTGGAAATATGCTGGGATTGTCAAAGCAGCTGAGGCTGGACACGGTGACCCAGGAATCTCTTTCACCCTGGTACAGCCGTGGTTTCAGCAAACCAAAGCATCATAGGATGAGTCCTTCTTGATGGAAAGAGAAATAGGTGATGGTGCCCATTGAAATACCAGAAGCAAGTGGATGGGGAACACAACCTGCTCCCTGTTCTGCCAGCAGTGTTGCCCACCACAGTATGAGACCAATTCACTCTGACCAGTCTCCAAATGCACAGTGACACAAGACTCAATGTGGATTCTTCATATTTTTCGGAGTGTTTCTGCACCATCCATTACTTTCGTTTCTGATCAGCTCCAAATGAATAATCTGACATGACTGTTGCTTGGCAAAATGTAATGAGTGTCTGTGGAATTTCATATCTTGATTTGACAGTGATTTGTGGGTTTGCTTTTAAATCTCTAGGCTGCTTGGGGTTGTCATGCAGAATCCGGTGTGAATTCCCAGTGTGGATGAGCTACACCTGGGCTTTAATGCAACCTCCAGGGGCAAATAACACCGAGTTTTTTCATATTCCCAATAGGGATTCTAAATGCTACATTTAGTCCAGATCAGGATTAATCAAAAGAGCTTTAAAATGAAGCTCAAATGCATCTGCTGGGTTTTACCTATCATTACAATGAGAGCACAAGATTTACCTGCCTATGTCAAGAGCAAAAAATCAACGATGGCCCTGTGGATGACCCTACTGTGAGATTCAAATGGCAAGGAAACCTGAAACCTGGCCACGCACCACTCTCCAGTTACATTGGCGCATGTGGCAGGGCTTGCTGTCCCCGAGTCCAGCCTTCAGTGCTCTCAGCTGCATGTGGCAAGGGAAAAGCTTCAGGAATCCTGCTGGGTGGGATACAGACTATACACTTGCAACACAGCCTGTGTACTCCAGACTCACGTCTTAGATTTACTCTTGCCTGGTAACGGGTGTGCAGAGTGTGTGTGTGGGTGTGTGTGGGGGTGTGTGGTAACCTCTTTCTTGTGACATAGGGAACGTTTAAAGTAAACCCCACAAATGTATGTGTTGAGGCAAAGCTTAAAGGTATGAGGGCAGGGCCTAAATTGCCAAATGTATGTACAGACTGGGGAATGAGAATGCTGGAAAGCAGTGCTGTGGAAAGGGACCTGGGGGTCCTGGTCAGTGGCAAGTTGGGTCTGAGTCAGCAGTGCCCTGGCAGCCAGGAGGGCCAAGCGTGTCCTGGGGGGCATCAGGCACAGCATGGCCAGCTGGGCAAGGGAGGGGATTGTCCCGCTCTGCTCTGCACTGGGGCGGCCTCACCTCAAGCCCTGTGTGCAGTTTTGGGTGCCACAACATAAAAAAAGATATCAAACTATTAGAGAGCATCCAAA
>VZTA01002810.1:0-11886 GCA_013398855.1 Mohoua ochrocephala
GCAAAAATCATCCTGGCATCACTTTCAGTGGTAATATAATTCCTGCTTAGTTTACTTTCCTAATATCTATATTACTTTAGGTTTTGGAGGTCTGTTGGTAGATGTCCTTAGCCTTTGGACTTCTTTTAGGCAGGCTTTTAAACGTACTGACAACTTTTTCAGTCAAATCGCTTCATAATTAGAAAACATAATAAAGATTTCAGTCTGAAAGTAAGAGCTGTTTTTCCTTGAGCCAAACCTGATCTTGGACTGCAAATCCTGTCTGGTAGGGTGTGCTGTTAAGGGGGCTGTAGAAACGTTTATTTGAGACCCATGTTTACTGTCATAGATGATGTGTGGTTTATTTAATTTTTTTTATGTTTGGTTTGGGTTTTTTACTTGAATTTTTTCTGCTGTGTTTTTTAAATCACACTTCTGGGGAGGGGTGGTGGTGGTAAGCAAGTTACTTCATTTTTCCGTGATGGCAGAATAACCACTTTGATGAGTTTGTAAACTGTTGTTATACACAGGTATCTGCCACCTTTGCAGCAAGTTTGGTAACTAGTCCTGCCATTGGAGCATACCTGTCTGCCAGCTATGGAGATAGTCTGGTTGTACTGGTGGCCACGTTGGTGGCTGTCGTGGACATCTGCTTCATCCTCATAGCTGTACCAGAATCTCTGCCAGAAAAAATAAGACCTGCTTCATGGGGATCTTCTATATCGTGGGAGCAGGCAGATCCTTTTGCAGTAAGATGCACTTCAATAAGTAATTATTAAATATTTGATGATTAATAAGTAATAATTGTTAGTTGCAGTTTGTAAGCTTGAGAAATCTTCCATCTTATTGGTAGCTTGACTACAGTATACCATAGTCTCTGTTCTCTGCTCTTTCCTGTAAAGATCTAACTACATTTAAAAAACAAAATCAAATCGAACTTTGAGGATTTAATAATTCTAGATTTGAAAGTAATGTTTGGTGTGAACTGCAAAGGGACAATACTTTACTTTTCTAACTTATGTACTCTATTTTATTGCAAAGAGAAATGCTGAGTTCTTACACCTCAAAAGCCAATATTTTAATGTTTTACATATTCACTTTATAATTGTACTTTTGGCAGTATCTCTCCCCACTCTTGATTTCCACTTTTGGTTATGTGTGATTTCTTTCTAATAGAGAATGGCTCTATAAAGCCTGATTTTTTAATAGGCGTATATAGGGAGGGCTAAAAGGTACCGTGCAGTCTTGTTCACTTGCTCACGCTTACTCCGTTAATTTATGTTTTTGTTACACCTTGGTATCTTAAGAAAGGAAGGAGTGATTTTTTTGTCACGAGATCCATCCTGCTGGGAACTGGTTGTGAATATTGAGAGATGAATGGTATGCATGAAAGACTGCAGTTACAGAATTTGTTTTCCACAATTTATTTGTTCCTTAAAGTAATTAATATAATCAGTGAAGAAGTGTAAGAAATGTATCTTATTTGCTAGCATCTTTCAAAACAAGTTATTATTATGGAGATCCATTAGAAGACATGATGCATTTCCCTTACTATTATATAATGCTGTTTTTGGGGAATAGTTTTGATTTGACCCTGAACAGTAGCTTCAAAAATCTTAATGGAAACTTTGCCAAGAATAGGATCCCCCAAACTGTATCTAATGAGATTGTTTGTGACTTAAGGTTCAGCTTAACGGTTTCCGTGCGTAATTGTTTCGATGTGTATGCATGCACAAAAAAGGGAATTTATCTTCCTCTTTCTTTATGCTTTCATTAGAGTTTGTACAAATGTTTCAATACCTGCTTTGTTCTTTTGTTTTACAGTCTCTGAAGAAGGTTAGAAAAGATCCTACAGTTCTCCCGATCTGCATTACGGTGTTGCTCTCATATCTGCCTGAGGCTGGCCAGTATTCTAGCTTCTTTCTGTACTTGAGGCAGGTAAATGTTGGTGTCTTCACATCTTACTAAGGATGTTTAAATAAGTATTCGCTATGACCTCTTTCTTGTTATAGACTTTGCTCAGAGACCTGCTTTCTGGCAAAGTAAAGCTTTAAAATTAAAGGCAGGGTGCTTGGCTAAGCCAAGAAACGAGTAACACTTGACTCCTGATGCATAAACCCCGCAATATCTTAAGCACGTGTTAACCTTAAGCAGGCCTTGGTTCTCATGCAGTGCAGCAGTTTCTGGGTCTGTCTCGAGGTGGGATCTTGCCTGTCCAAGACCTATGGTGTTTGTGGGAGGGATAGAGAACTTCAGTTTCCAGATCCATGACTTCCTCTGTCTCCTTTTTTAAGGCAGTTTTTTTTTCTCTATAGTTTTCTTGGCAAAGAGTCAAGTTAAGGATTATTCTTGAAAGTAGACACTTCCTGTATGGATCCTGTATAGATCTAGAGCCTAAGCAGGGATGAGTGCTTTCATTGAGAAGATACTCAGTGCTGGTAATTGTCCTGGATTGTGTTTGGCATTTGTTTTATGCAGTTTCTGCTTCTCTACAGATTATAGGCTTTGGATCTGCTAGCATTGCAGCATTTATAGCTGTGGTGGGCATTCTGTCCATAATTGCTCAGGTAAGCTTTATTCTTTATAGTGCTTCATTTAAGCTTGTCTAAAAACCTTTTACGTGCTCTAATATGCCAGTGTATCTTGCATTCACTAAATATTGTATTCGTGGTGCTGTCTTTGTAAATTTCTTGCTTCGTATCAGCTTTCCTTAGAAATACTGGATCTGGACATAAGAAAAATAAAATTTGCTAAACTTGGATCAGTAAATTCTCTGGAACTCTGACTTAAAAGTATTAAAAAGGTGCAGGAAATTCATTACTAAATGCAAGGCATTCTGAAAGGAAAATGCATTATTTTAAATAAAAGTCGTGCTACTTGCACCTATTCAGAAATTGGCTTCTGCTATCAAACTTCCATACAAGCAAGACCTGATCTTTTCAGGGTTACTTAGGCTCAGCTTGGAGGCTGAGAGGCTGTGAGGCCTCGGTATCTTCTTGTCATATTTCTTAATTGGCAACAGTGAGCTGATTTTTCAACAGATCCTTTATGTCTTTTGTAAATCAAAGAGTTTTTATGATGTGATCTTTGGTATCTTTATGGATACAGTTTGTCTTCCTGTTTTGATAACAAGAAGAGGAATGGCATATAGAGTATGTTGTAACCTTGTTGCTATTCTTAGCAGGATGAAGGTCTTACTGTTTTGATGTAAACAACACATTCATCAGTGTTTACCAGTTTTACTGGTGTCAGTTGTGGCCTTCATTAGCAATTCAAGTCATTATTTTAATCCTCGTGTTGTAGTTTATTCTGAGGCTGTTGTGTGCACTCACGTTTGCCAGTCATACTTTATGCAGACTAGTATTTTTGCTAAAAATCTCTAAGGGGGCTTCCCGTCTGGTTTATAATTTTCAGTGTTAAAGTGGGGAAAATCTGTTGATTTTTGAGTCCTTTGGAGAGTACAGCTTACTGAAATGGTCTTTGCTTATTGACATAATCTTTGCTTCATAAATACTGATTTATGAAGTTGGGATGTTGGATATCTCCAGAAAGAACTGAACACATAAAGGTAGAATTACTGTATTTTTTTCTATGTAGCATTGAAACTAAACATGAGACACAAGAAAGCTGGGGTTGGTGGTGGACCTTGGCTGGATGCCAAGTGCCCACCAAGCTGCTCCAGCATTCCCCTTCCCAGCCAGATAGGGAAGAGAAATTAGGGTAAAAACCAACCTTAGGTGGAGATAAGGCAGTTTACTGAAGTGAAAGCAAAAGTTTAGGTGTGCACAAGCAAAGAGGGGGGAAAAAAAAAAAGGTTTCTTTTCTGCTTCCCATCAGCTAGCAGTGCTGAGCCACTTCCCAGGAAGCAGGGCTTCAGGACACGTAGCGATTGCTCTGGAAGGCAAACACCGTAAATAACAAATGCCCCATTCCTCCTCCTTTCCTTAGCTTTTGTGTCTGAGCTGATGTCATATGGAATGAGTTCTCCCTTTGGTCAGTTTGGGTCAGCTGGCCGAGTTTTGTCCCCTCCCAGGATCTCGCCCATTCCCAGTATACTGATGAGGGGGGAATGTTGAGAGACAGCGCTGATGCTCTGCCAGCGCTGCNCCATCTCAGCCAGACCCAATACAATCAGGAAGAGAGACAAGACAAGAGAGGAAATGTATTCTGCTCTGCAGTCCTGGTTCCTTTCCTCTGTATTTTTACTGAAGCTTTGGTGAGTTTCTCCTTTTAAAGAAAAACATGTGCTCCATTAACTGAGTCAAGTTGTCCATGCGGACTTTACTAGGAGCTGTCTGCTTCTTGCCATGAGTGTCTTGCTGTTGTATCTGAATTGGGATCTCCTTCCCCCTTAGCAGTAGCACTTCTAACAAATAGAAATACTGATCTTTGGTTAGGGTTGGCTTCCCTGTGCAAATGAAAAGGTTGTATCAGTGGTGTAAAGAGTCAGTAGAAAATGTAATTAATGGTGCCTAGGAACTGGCCTTGGCCAAATTTCAGTGTGTATGATGAAGGTGACAAAGCAGCAAGATTTACTTATAAGTTTAAATGTAAATTTACATAATAATTCAGCTGACCTAAGGAGTTTACATTTTTCTGAGCTAATAGTCTTTTTTTCTCTAGTATTTGTAGATACTGGTAAATTCAAGTCATGTCCAGCCTGCACTATCTTAGCCTGGCAGCAGCTTTTATTTTGTGGAACGCTCTAGTCTGTAATAAAATAGATTTGTAGAGATGAAAATGAAAGTTTGTTTACATTGGAAATAGACACTGTCATCTAATGTACATAGAGAAGGCAATACATATGCTTCTCGATGTCCCAAAGTAAGTAACCCTTTAATGTACAGATATTCCATCATTTAAGAGTTAAGAATGACTTATCTGTATTTTGGACTTAATACAGAGGAAGTAAGAGGACAAATGGTATGCATTTCCTCTTCATTTGAAAGGTCTTCTGAATTACTTTGCATGGGAGATACTACTTCAGCAGTCTGACTTTTTAAAACAACTTTTGTTTGAACCAATTTCTCTTGCAGACTGTGTTTCTCAGTATCTTGATGAGATCTATAGGGAACAAAAACACAGTTCTCCTCGGCCTTGGCTTTCAGGTCTTTCAGCTGGCTTGGTATGGTTTCGGATCTCAGCCTTGGTAAGCATACATTTTGGTATGTACACACCTGTTAAGGAACTAAAAGGGTTTTTTTCCAAGAAATTCTACTATTTAATTCTGTTGTCGTGGGTATTTAAGTGTTATGTGAATTAAGTATTCCCATTTTCAGTACGCTACCAAAATTTGGTCTGTATTTTGCATATGTAGGAATGATAGAATTTCCTGTACATACAGCCCTTTTGCATGGGGAGTCTTTGCAACATTTTGGTCCACTGAGCGTTAAGTCTATGAATGTGGTTAAAACTTTTTCTTAAACTCACAAGCTAAGAAGTAGCATGTTCTGTCTAGTAATTCCACTCGATCTATTTTATCCATTAGGTACTGGACCTATACTTGGTTTTGTTTTTCTAACATATTCTTGTACTCTTAACTATATTTGGTCTTAGAAACTGTCTAGAGTTTCTTCTGTTGGAAAAACTGTCTGTAAGTAGGCACAACTAGAACCATAAGCTAGAACAACTTCTTTACTGAGAAGAAAGTCCTACTGGGGCTACTGGACTGAGAAGGATGAGTGCTTGTTGTTTATCAGAGCACTTCCCAGTCAGTTGCGGAAGCTAGAGAATTGCCTCACTAGGACATCCTGGGAAATTGTTCCTCTGTACAGCGTTTGGAGAGGAACGCCCACTTCACTCCCATTCCCCTCTTTTTCTCTGCTAGGATAGACTCAAATCAAATGTGATTCTGTTCCAAGAAGTTCTGAATAATGTGTGGGAGGGGAGCAGGAAGGTAACCAGATGATTTCAATTCTCTAGGTATTTTAATAAGAGCATCTTGAAAGGGCATTAAGTGTTGAATAAGGGTGCCCTTGTGGCTCTTTTGGGAGTGTGGGCAGTCTCATTTTTAATCCGAATTATGTATTTAACACAGGATGATGTGGGCAGCGGGAGCTGTAGCAGCGATGTCAAGCATTACATTCCCAGCAATTAGTGCTCTGGTTTCACGAAATGCAGAGGCAGATCAACAAGGTGAGTATTGGATCCATTACTGTTTAGGCATCAAACTGCTTTTTTGTCTAGAAAGCAGAAGAGTTATCTAGGTGTGCTTTTCAAGTTATCTTTGTGAGTTTTCACTTGGCAGTACCTGTGGAAGTCTGCAAATCTGTGTGGAGAGAAAGGAAGTGCACAAATTCATCGTATTTGCATTGTAAAATACATAATTTCTGACAAGCTACTTCTTTTCTTTCTTTCTGTAAAATTACTACAAAAGCAACAAAAACTTTCTCTCTTTTTCTTTTCCTTTATTATATGCAGTATTTTCTGAGTAGACAGTGAGGATTAATGTAACAATACTACCTTTTTAATTGCACATTTTACCAGGTTGGGATAAATGTATGCAAGAAGCTTTATTTTTTGTAGAAAAGTTGGCCCTATACTTCAGATCTTCAAGGAATAGAAAAGGAAGCCAAAGGAACCAGTTAATCTGAGAAAACACAAAATTTACTGGTTTTGATGTGAAAAGCAATGTGCAGTCAGAAATTACTCCTCCTTTAAAGTGAAATGAGAGGAGAAGTCATCACAAATTAAAACACTAGCGTATAAGAACTGAATTTAATGTTCTCTTTAAAAACTGCTGGACATGTAAATTTTAAGTATCAGTTATACTTTATCATGGTACAACATGAAGTTTAGGTAAATGCAATTAATCTGGGGCATACAAAGGAGATGCTGTTCCAGGAGGTGTATTTTTGTTGAAAGATGAAAAAGATAGTTTTTTACATGGGTTTTTTTAATTATTCCCCTCTCCCTGGTTTTTTTTTTTTTTTTTTAGATATTTTAAAAGATTTTTAAAGACTTGTTTTTTCTTTATGTCGAAATAAGTCAGTTAAGCTGACAGAAGCCATTGAATTTTGTTTTTACATAGAGGAAAGTGGTGTTAATAGCTAAGGCTTTCAATAGTTTCAAGACTGAGGTTTTGCCACCTAGTGGCTTGAAGATTTTATACTTCCCTGTCATCAGCCTCTGAAGTAAAAGCTTGGACAGCTATCTTTTTTGCATGTTTTCTTTCCTCCCATTTTACAAGTTACTGCCGTAAGAACGAAGCAGATTATTAATACTGTAAAATGGCATTTTTTAGACTCTTATTATGTAATGTTAATATCGTCAAAACACTTTTTGCACTGTCACAATCACTTAATGAAGTCAAAACAGAATTAATACCAATAGCACTGTGATTAGTCGAGCTTTAAAAGGAATCCAGTGTAAAACCACAGCCAGCCAAGTATTGTTAATTTAGTGCTGTACACTTAATCTACTGCCCTGAATAAGTTACTTCATATTTAAATAAGCACTAATTGTGACCAGTAGTTATTTTCCCAATCACAGTTCTTAACACTTAGGTATATTACTCTAAATTTCACTTGAAAATAGATTGAATGGGTACCACATTTAAGCTCTGCTATCTTTGCTATCTTCATTGTAAGCTTTGGATGAGAGTGGAAGAACTCCAATATAAAAAATTAAACCTGCACATAAATTTCATAATCATAATAATGAAATATTATATAATAATAAAAATCATAATGCTTCCAGTAGTCTGCAGGTATAGTGACAGAATTGTGATGATGCAGAGGATTATTTTAATCCGACAGACTTGTCTGCAATGTACTTCTTAAATCTTAGAATGAAGAAATAATTATGATATGATCTATTTTGGAACAATTATTAGAATACATTCAGAGCTCTTGGCTCTGAGCGTTTCTTTCTTGCTTCAAAAAAAAGTCCTACTCTTTTTGGTTTTTTTCCCTCATTAGGTGTTGTCCAAGGAATAATAACTGGAGTGAGAGGACTGTGCAATGGCCTGGGACCAGCACTGTATGGCTTTATTTTCTTTCTCTTCCATGTGGAACTCAATGAATTGCTACCTGATAACAACACTTCTGAAAAAAAAACAAAGCAAAATCCCAGTGATGAGGTAAATTCAAAATTTGGTGTGCAGTTTTCAGCGTAGAACTCATTAGGTCAGAAATCTGTCTTCTTTTTGGTTGATTTAAAATCTTCTTATCTTATTCATAAACTACTTAATTCTCACTTTTCAGTTTTATGAAGTTATTAAGATAGCTTACAATTTAAATGCGATAGTAAATATTTAGATTTACAGTAGTAGCAGCATCAGTATTGTAACGGTACCAGGTAACTTCTTTTGATGTAAATTTACTGGAGCTAAAGTTTGAGTGAGGTTGCATCATTGTAATTATCCATGGGGGAAGCCCCTACACCAAACAGGGGAGTCGCAGGCTGTGTTGGAGAGTAACAATAACGCTTGGCAATGCAATGAGCAAGGACAGCTTTTGAAAGGTTTGTACTCCCTTCCGTGAAACTGATGCCTTAGGTTTACACAATCGTGTAATGCTCAAAAGCTGCTCAGATGAATTGGCTGTTATACTACAAATGAGAGCGTATTAATTTGTGGAAGTTCATTACTTCTTTAGGTATTTGTGTGTGTAACACCTCTTGAAGATTTAATATCATTAAGATACATTTTTGATATGTTACCATCAGCTGAAAATTTCAGGCTCTGATTATAACAAGAATTGAGGCAAGGGAAATACCCTGTTACTGTATACTTATGTTCAGCTACTTTCCCACTTCACTTGAGAATAGCTTTCTACATTTCATTTTGTAGAATAAAAGTACGCTGGATTGACAAGTTTAATCTTCTGATTTTTATCTAGTTTTAGTTTACACAGATAAAGAAAAGTTGTTAAAGATTAAAAAAGAAGCTGGATTGTTGACACTTTTCTTTTGTAGAGGTTTGTCATCAAACTTGGCTGATTTAAAATTTATCTTAAAACCTTTCTAGTGTTTGTTTTTAGTTGGGGCTATGAAATGTGAAAAAAAAATTTTAAATTTTAAAATAAACTGCTTAGAAGCAAGAGAGAATAACTCCAAATACTAAGTTATCATACATGAACAATGTGTCTGCAGTGAGAATAGTATGTACTACATAGTCTGCTGTTACTTTGCTCACTCATTTATTGTGTTTTTGGGATGCTTGTTTATTTTAACTTGATTCTAGAGTATCTCAGCCGTGGAAAAGTGAAGCTAAGATTTATTGAGTATTTGTACTTCTGGATGTTGAAACCTTATTCTGTTAACCTTCAGAGGAGTCGTGTTGATTAAACAGGCGCGTCGCCTAAAGAAAATAAAATTACAAAAAGGCATCAGTCAATATCTGTTTCATTTGCTAGGCAATCATATTGTCAATTGACAATTTTATGTGTTTCTGGTTTTTAGATCAGTGTGGAGATCAGGTGAGGAATTTGTGGGGATTGCAGATGCAGATAGGAACCTGTTTGCAAAAATTTTGTAGTCACCATAAATGTGTCTCACATGATCTCCTGCCTTAGTGGTGTAGTTCATAATGCAGAAGTCAATGTCTGAAACTTCATGAATTCTTTATTATGCTTGTTTTCCTGTAGAGAACGATCATTCCTGGTCCGCCTTTCCTGGTTGGAGCGTGCATTGTTCTTTTGGCTTTTCTAGTCGCCTTATTTATTCCTGAGAACAGCAAAGCCAGCAGTACCAAAAAACACAGCAACAGCGTCAGCGGTAGTCTGAGTAACAACCTAGACCAAAGTAATGAAGAGGACATTGAACCCTTGCTGCAGGATAGCAGTGTATGAAGGCTAAATTCTGAGGGGTCTGTGGAACAAATTCATGCACTGAATTGTGGCTCTGGGAGCTTGCTGGGAGGTACAGAGTATCTTGCCTTTGTGAGAAAGGCAGCTGTGACAGGAGGTCACTTGCTGTATGATACTTGAGGTTGATGCCATGCTTGCAGGAGTGGTTTTGTAGAACAGCAGCAGGTCACAAGCTGATGTGATTCTACCCAATACTGGACTGCGAAGGCTGTGTCAAATTCCGATATTGGGTAGAAACCTGAATATACAGATAGAATTTCTTTTAAAGTTTGAATGTTCAGTTCCTAAAATTGCAAGATAATGTGAAATAAAGAGGTTTGAGCCAGAACAATTTCTGCCATCAGTATTATAGGTTGTTTTGCATTCCTTATGCCTCTTGTCTGCATCTATGCCACATGTACGCTTCATGGTATTGGAGGCACTGATCTCTATATAGTTTTGGTACCTGAAATAGTGGTGATCAGTGAAATGCTCAAATATTATTTACTAACATGGAGTCCACTAGTTATCAGAAAGCAGTGATGAAACTGAGATGGAAGAATTCTGAATGTGTGTGATCACACATGACACCCATAACTGAAGGTCATACAGAACCTGTAAACCCACACTCTGGCGTAATCAGTTTTGTGCAGTTAAAGCAAATCCAGATGACACGTGAGACCCCAGGTCCCATTCATGTTTTCCTTATAAAAATAAAATTTTTATTTTAAAATGAGCAGTGTCAGAAATACAGACGCTTCTGAGTGGGTGCCAGAGTAGTTTATATCAAGAAATGTATGTATGTACTGCATTTTGTCACTTTATCTGCCATATAAACTAATTTTTCCTATTAATTCCTTTCACCCCTGCCTTAACTGCTTGTTAGTGTTCAGTTATTAATCATATTTAGCCTTCATATCACTGTCTTACCTGCTGAGTATCATGGGTATATTCATATCAATTTTTTTTTCTAAAAGATGCTTCAAAGGAGTTATGAATGGTTACAAATGTGCTAATTTTTAGAGACATTTTATGAAGAATACACAGATTTATATGTATTTTGCTGCAGTGTAAACGGACTATTATACCCAACTTTAATGAAGTACTCCTATGAATGTTTTATATGTATGCAATGTAGATATTTGTAAGGAGTTTTAATTTTTCCAGATGGGGTGCTGTGTAAATCATGTATTTATAAATGTAATGAGGGTACAGACAGTTATACAGTTTTTTAAAAGGATTGTGTATTGACTGAACAAATTTTAAAAATATATATTTTGAAACTTGTTCCACATTGAGCACAGATAAGAAACCTTTTGTACTATGCGGTTTGGTTTTTAAGTTAATAAGCTTCCTAATGCATAATAAATATAAATATTAAGCTTTCTAGGTTTCATGAGTAAGTGCGTGTTCTTCCAAGCTCACTCTTGTGCCTTCACTGCTTCCGAACAGAAGCGGGTGATCCTAGTGCTGGATGACAGTACCTGAATTCCCGTTCTGTCGTGTCTGTGTCATCAAGCGTGGTGAAAACTCTGCTTTGCTTAGAAGTTCCTTTGGTGTCTGGCATGGTATCCACTGGGGTAGAGAAGTGGAGAATGAAAGCACAAAAAAACCCCCTGAGAATAATTTCTGATCTGAACAGTAATGCAGAATTTAAAATGCTTTTTCTGACAAGGCTTAGGTGGCTGTTTTTCTTTGAATTTCTTGTAATTCAAGCCTGGGCTTTTATGCTGGATATTCTTTTTTTTTTTTGCTGCAGGGCAGACTGCAGTTGGGTAGGTTTTATGTGATCCCAGCTTAGAATGTCTTAAACTCGATATAGGGAATTAAATACAGTATGTTAGTGTTAAAAGTAGCAGTTGTCAAATTTATTACTGCTTATAGTATCCCAGCAATGGATTGGATTTTTGAAGTAGAATCTCAGAATCACAGAATGGTTGGAAGGGACCTTTGAAGATCATGGGACAGGGACATCTTTCACTAGAGCAGGTTGCTCAGAGCCACCTTGAACATTTCCAGGACTTCCAGGAATGCGGCATCCACAGCTTTTCTGGGCAGCCTGCAACAGTGCCACACCGCCTTTACCGTAGACATTTTCTTCCCGATGTCCAACCTAAAC
>VZTA01002811.1:6088-37358 GCA_013398855.1 Mohoua ochrocephala
TTTCATCAACACAGTTCTCAGCATTAAGGAGCCACAAGCACGGCTGCACAGCCTGTGCATTCGATGCACACACCTGGTGCACGCCAGCGCCCCTGCACCACAATGGAGAAAAAAACCACTAAGGGTCAGCTGCGTGATTTCTTTAGTGTTTCTCTCTGACCATCATTTTTTCAGATCAAACTAATGGATTTGTTTCTCTTGCTGTCTCTTCTTTCATGCAAGACAGAAGTTTTTGCTCAAGAAGGAAATGCTCAAAAAAGCCCAGAAATAACGAGGACAAATTTCTGACCCAAATAAAACCAATTATGAATGTGTTTCCATTCCATTCTCTAATTTACGTTATTCTGAGTCTACACTGAAGCTCTTATTTCAAAGTAGATCAGCGAAGAACTTTTATAAAATGCAACTTCCTCAAGGACCTGTTCCTTTATAGTGAGGTTTTTTTGTTTGTTTTTTGCTTGTTTGGGTTTGGAGGAGGTAGCCATGTTTAGTATTTAAAACTCACTTTTTTTGGCACAATTGTTAATCAAGTACATTGTATTTTCTGCAAGACAGAAAACATATATACATATGTTTAAAATACAAAAAGGGATTTAACAGACAGTGCTCCTGGGGAACCATTCTTCAACTACCTCAAACTTGACTCCAGTCCTTGGTAGTGTTTATAAGAATATCAGAACAATAAAGAACAGTAAAGTCCAGCAGAAAGGCAGAATATTATGTTTCCTGAATACACTTAGTACCTCTATATGCCAATTTCTCTAGGATGAACTTGAAAATGCAGCTACCTCATTTTTCAATCTCACACCCATGGGTACACAGTACAGAAACCAGCACAGACTAACCATGTTTTATTGAGTATCTGAGACAAAATCCTATGGATGGATAGCATCAACTGCCACAAACAACGCAGTAAGTCTATAAACATTCCCTGAATGATTACTTCGGTGACAATTTGTCTCCTTTCTCACATGGCAGAAAATCTCCCAATTTCTGACTCACAGATGCTTAAACAAACTATACAATGAAGTCGTCATAATTTCATTATTGAAACTCAATATTGCTTTTACGCCCTTGCATTCACTCTTTGATAAGTGTTTCCCAAACCTTGCAGAGTATCACCTCTATCAAGAGAAAACTAGCAAGATTCTTCTATCCCACTTGAGATTCTAAATGGCAAAACTGTAAAATCAAAACAAGTCTCTTCACTACTTTTTTTTTTTGTCTTTTCAATTATCAGCTGTATTACATGATAAAGGTAAAGCAAGGTATTAGAGACTGTGAAAAAGCACTGTGGATGGAGACAATCAGGAGTCAGCACAACTGAGTGGCACAGCAGATACAACCATACATAGGAGATTTTACCTTTCTGACTAATCGAAGTGCTTGTGTTCTTTCTACTTCATTACTCTGCTGTATGTCAATGCACCTAAAGTAAGTTAAAAAATACATTTTGTTTATAACAACAGTAACTTTCACCTTAACTGTTAACAACTCATGTTAATATTTATGCACATGAATACAGAAGAAAAAGAATTGACTTGTTGTTTAAAAACTATGCTTTTCAGCAAGTATACTCATTATGATAGGTCAATTAGCTTCGGTTTATATTTTCCCAGCTACTTTCATTATAATTAAGTCAGTAGAATGTTCTGAAATATAAAATGGCAAAGCATAATGCTTCAACAATTATTTTCCAAGATAGCTGCATTTGGCATTTGCAAACGAGACCAAACCAAGTATTTGTAATGTTTCACATCAACACATTCTGAGTGCTCTCAGATCAGAAAGTCCTTTTGCTCCAAAAAAATTAAACAGCACACTAAAACTACACATGTATATTTATAAATAGAAATTCACACACATCTGAATCAACATATTAAATAAAAAAATTTCATTACAGGAAGCACTAGAAATGCTATTATTTGCATCTATTCATCATGCTGATTGTATTATCTCACTGTTGGTTTGCCCTTTGGGATTTTTCTGTTGTGTCATCTGTTATACTTAGACTACAAATTCTTGGACATTAACTACTTTTTAGCTCTGACTTTGTACTGGAGGCTCTCCAGCACTGTCATAATACAAAGAATCAAACAACTCCCATACGACAACTTAAGACATGAAAATTATTAATATTTCAAACTTATTAATTTATAGTTAAGGGCATTTATGATTAAAAGAAGAAATTCTTTGGATTACTTGTAATATATCATATATCAGGACCGCATTTTATTTGGATTAGCTAGCGCAATGAAATATCATTCTGTTGAAGGAAAATGTCTTTTACAAAACCACTTATTAAGAACATAAGAGAATATGAAAACACTTCTCACCTGTCTCAACCATGAAAAAGCAAGTGATTTACAGCTTTACAACTTACAAGAAGAAGAAAAATTACCTGGCTATCAAATAATCCACTTTCAACTTTAGCACCTTCTGGAGAATACTGGAGTCTCGAATAAGATAGCGGAGGGCTCGCAATCCTGCTGCTCGCACCTCTTTTGCTTCATTTAGTAAAGCTAACCTCAGACTACAATGAAGAAAACGAGAGGGACAAACGACTATTAGGCAGCAGGTAGACTTCACCATCTGACACGCAGCTACTACTCACTAATTTAAGACAAAAAGTATGATTTTTAAAACTAAATGTTCTGAACTTATTTTCTGACTTTCAGGTTTTCTCATGTGCAACCTAGAAGGCAAGCCTTCATCCTGGTCAGAAGATGTAGACAATATATTAATCTGAAAAAGACACAAACCAATTTTCCCCCCAAATAACAGCTTGTACAACCATGAAATGACACATAACCAAAACCGGTACACAGTTTGTTACTTGACAAAACAGCTGAGTACAACATTAGTCCAAGAAAATTAACAGAGTAAGGGAGGCAAGAAGAAACGAAACACAGAAGAACTCTAGAAATGGAGTTAGAAAGCGTGAAGTAGCACACTGTCCCTTTGAAGGCCTTCAAGAGATTTGTCCCTCTTCCTCAACTACATGCAGGGTGGGGTGGGAATCCTCAACCTCCCAATGACATTTTCTAGCAGGATTTTTCACGGGACATCTAAGAATGTAAATACTTCAGTCAGTGAGACTGAATTTCTGTTTCTACAAAGGGCTTTTTTTTTTTCTTTTTTTCCTTATCCTAGGGTTGTCATGCATGGTAATCAGCTACTCCAAGGGAAAAAATATTCAGAATCTTTTGCTGATTAATTGGCATGGGTAAGTCACTGTAACAGAAGCCTACTCCCAGGTGTTACCTAGACAAACTAGAAAGGCTGTCAAGTCATTTGAAAATAAAGATGAACTGATTACTTTCAGCACCAAGTAGGGAACTGTTTCAAGACCATCTTTCCTGTAATATGAATATGCTGCCCATGCTGCTTTGGACGCAGCCCAGAACACAGTTGGATTTCTGGGCTTCGAGATTGGACATGGGACTGCTGACTCATGTCCAGCAGCACCCCCGAGTCCTTCTCAGCAGGGCTGCTCTTGATCAGTTCAAGCCCCAGCCTGGGTTGATACCAGGGGTATTCTTGATACCAAGGATCTTTGCATCCAACTCCTGGCCCTGCACAGGACAATACCATGAGTCACACCACGTGCCTGAGAATGTTGTCCAAACACTTCTTGAGCTTTGTGCTGTGATCACTGCCCTAGGGAGCCCGTTCCAGTGCCCAACCACCCTCTGGACGAAGAATCTTTTTCTGATATCCAACCTAAACCTCCCCTGACACAGCTTCAGGCCGTTCCCTTGGGTCCCGTCACTGGCCAACAGAGAGAAGACATCAGTACCCGCCCCTCCTCTTCCCCTCACGAGGAAGCTGTAGACCAGTTAAAGAACTGGCACAGTGAAACCACCACAAAGAACAACACTATCATGAGATTAAACATTCAAAAGCAAAAGCAACCAAAAAGATACGTGTCACTATCTTTAAGTAGTGAAAACGCAATGAAAACATACAGCTAGTCAAAAAGATAAAGACAACAGTTCTAGTTAAGAAAATGACTCAGAATATTTCCATATCCAATTACACAAAGTTTCCCAACATTTTGCTCACAGAGCAATTAGCTTTCCTAAGCTTTTTTTCTTAAGTGAGATCCTAATTGAAAGAACACAGAAATGCATTAAATATTAGATCTTATTTGCTTTTGTCACCAATGCTGGTCCTAAAGACAAATTTCTGTGTGGAAATAAGCATGTAGTTACATTTGACAGTCAGAGATGGCCACAAAATAGAGAGGAATTCCACTTAAAAGTATATTCACAGGGTATTTCAGTAGCAGGGAAAGCAGTGCTACAAGGACAATGCATATCAATATAACATAAAATATTGATCTTTAAATCCTGATTCTATATCAAGAGTATGCTCTATATTTTGTAGATGTACATTTTTATTAGAAGTGCTTTCTACAAGTACCGAAATATTTAGAGGTACTTTTACATTTGTGAGGAATATACTGAAGAAATCTACACTTCTAACTTGGAGGGGTTTTCTCTGTTGGCCCAAAAGTGAATAATGTATTTCTGATTTTACTCATTAAAATATTTGCAGGCTATCTGCTGGCATTATGAAATTTTGAACACAATATAAATACAAAACACTAGTTCAAAAGTAAAAAAAAAGTTTGTTTAATTGCACCAAAACAACTGACATTCCCTAGGATTGCTTTAGTGCTCGTTACTACTTACCATATTATGATGCTGTCATAGGTAAAACCTAGCTTTTCTTCAGCATGGCCAGTATTACAAAGAAGCTGAAAATAAAAGAAAATATCCATTATTTACAGCTCTCCAAAAATGTCCGTGAAAAACTGTGGATTTTGGGAAATGCTTTCAAAAACAACTGAAGGAATTTAATTTGTAGCAAGGGAGAGAGTACCAGCTTCAGACTTCACTGAGAATTTCTGCTACCCATATTCTGTTCCTATACACATCAGATATGGAGACTCGTCTGTGGATTCTCATATCAAAAAAAAGGCTGCACGGTTGTTTAAGTTGCGTACTGGTCAGTCCATTGTTCAGCACCGGATTGCTAGCTGGGCAACTGGTAGTTTGAGCAGAGAGCAAAAATGACTGAAGTCAAAAGCATATCTGCAGGGGCTCAGGTAAGAGTTCTGAAACAAAGACTGACACTGATGGTCACTGCTATGTTTTGTCACAGTAGCACAGAAGTACAAAAAATCAGAAGGCATTGCCGAGCGTCCTGTAACTGATATTTGGTCTTGACCTGCCATCCATTTCATAGAACTTGTACCTCTGAAAAATCAGAGCAAAGGCTGAATTTACGCACACAAAAAGCAGCTATAAACTGTCGCAAACTGGACATTTCAACCGTATCTAGTCATTGTGAACAGAGAAGATTTACAAGCACAGTTTTTAAGTCCAAAACCATGCTCAAAAAGAGCAACCTAGGTTGCCAATGTTTTAGCCTCTTGAGGAAAGGAAAACAATCTCTTCTGTAAGAAGAGCTGATGCTCTTCTTCTTTGCAAGAGCAGAAAAGAAATTCCTAGTAATGTCACTTACTATCCCTGGCTATAATTATAAAATATTATCATGTCCGAGTCCCAAAGCACTTTTCCAAGCACTTCCAAAAACTCAAGTGACTAATACTGATTGCAATAGCTTTGCACTTTGTCCTCCGTTTTCAAAACGGGCATGTGTTCAGTTCTAAGTCAGCGCAGTATTAAGTTTCTCCTCAGTGAGGAATTCAGGAAGTATTTGTGCTAACTAGTCATTACCTCTGCTCTGAAAATACTGTAATATATCAAACCCCGTGACACATTCTTTACGTGTATTTACTGCCAACAATAAGAAATTTATAATAAACAAAACAAACAGCTAAATCAAGGCTACTCTAAGTTAAAATATTTAGTGTGCTCCATGCTTCAGTTCTACTGCTGACCACCATCTGAAAAAACAGCACATTGCAGAGAAACTCTGCTTCTAAGTAAACCCATTTTATTAGCAAGATCATTAAAATTCAAACAATACTTAGTTTATGCTCAACAAGTACAAATTCATTCGAGGATCACATTATTACATCTTACAAAACTGTTTTTCAAGAAAAATACCTAGTGATAATGCTGAAATTTAAGGCTGTTAATGAGAGATTATTAAATTGGCCTGGATCAGCTCCATGTTTGGGCTCAAATAATTTAAGTTAATGGAAGTATTTTGGATTTTGCATTTTTCTTAACCAAAGACGATTATAAAACATAAGGAAAGTTTTTACATAACCTCTTTTTTACCACCTTTCAAATTTAAGTGATAATAAAACTAGACAATTGGTGCGTTAACTGGTTATGACAGTATGTCACTTCCTAACATCAATCTATTTTTACGCCATGTTGTAATTGCCTAAGGCCACCACTGCTGCTTTAGCATTTCTATTGACATCTTATGAACTGTAAAAATTGGCTGGCAGAGTGTAAGCAAAACAGTGCGAGAAGATAGTGAGTAAAAACATTGTTCAGTTTCAGACAGTTACATCAATAGTTGTTTCGGCTAATCACTTACACATCTAAACCTCTCCCCAGCATTCCACCCTAGACACAAATGAGAAATCCTAACTTAACATAACCACACCAACAGTCTATTTTGCCTACCTTAAAAAACCCCATAGAATTGTAATTCTGATGTAGGAAAAACCCATGTTTTAGAAAGTCGCTATTGTGTGCACCAGTGCATTAGTGAAGCTCGTCTCCTACCATCACACTTACCATTGGTTTGCATCCTGAGCAGTCCTGAGATTAAACTGAAGCGTTTGACATGTTCCAGGAACCCACCCAACTTGCTGCACTGCTAAAAAACATTCAGTTCACTGGACCAGTTCTAGTCTGGTTGTCCCTCTCGCCAAATACATATAGTGGTTATCAGCTCCTCAATACCAGCTGTTTGCATCTAAATATGTGCTCCCACTGCACACACCTTCACCGATGCTGAGAAGAACTTGACCTTATCTTGAAATTCAAACGCAGTCATGTAACCTCATGAGTTAAAACTTTCATCAAATTTCACTGCTGTTCGGATATAAATTTCTGAATTTGACAGTAATAATTACACAACTGTTCGATGGCGTCTGTGCATACATGTGAAATATTTCTCCCCCAGAAAAGAAAATAGCTACTAGTTTATTCTCCCTCTAATGGGCCATCAGTATTTATGCATGCGCTTTCTTCTTAATTTATATAAGCTCCAGATAGAAAAGGGCCTAAAAGATGGACAGGAAGATGAGAATTCAAAAATGTTTCAGTGACTTGAAAGGAGTGCCCAAACTCAAGAAGATTTAACTAGATAATAGGAACAGCACATCATATCCTTCAGGGTACCACACATTAATAGACACATAAGAAATGAAAGTAGGCCAGCAGAGAAACAGAAACTGTCCAGAAATTAACATTCATAATGTTAATTTAAAACAAAAAAGAAAACAAATTTTATCTCTGGAAATACTAATAGGACTGCATTATGTCTGAGATTAAAAGACTTTTCCCATTTCACAGGCTGCTCTCAAAACTGCAAGAACAAAATTTTGGGTGCCACATTTTAAGAGCAAAGTGGAAAAAGTGTAGCAGAAAAATGTACAAGGAAGGTAGAAAATCCACTCACGAAGGCTGAGCCATTTGGTTTATTTAATCTAGGGGGGAAAAAAAATCTGGGTAGTAAGGCCGGATTTCTGAAAGTTTGAAAGGAGGAAAAATAGTCATGGAAACTGCTATAAAGAAGATACTGTTCAGCTGGTCCCAATTCCTTGGGTATTTGCTAAGTTATAAATGTCTGGCCTCAAATATATTACACGAATAAACCTTATCGCGTTCTTCTCATTTCACCTTCAAACAACATTAAGCAGATCAATGATTGTGGCCCAAATGCAGTCGTATTTGTAGATGGCTGAACTCCCGACAGAGCCAAGTAACTGTCATATGTTTGACTGTAAGATTTAACAATTAACATACATACCATATTTAACAGATATAACATACAGTTATAGCATAACTCTGTAGGCAAGCAGTACCAGAATACTAAAATCTGGCTTTGGCTATACACTGGCATAGTTCATTAAAATGGCGATGGATTATCATATAATACCTGGAATTATGAAATTATTTATATTTTTATACTATCTGTATTTTCCACACATACATCTTACCTATAGAAAGTATACTTTTTTAAATACACACAATAAATTTTATACATAGATACAAACAAAACCAAACAGAATATACTTTGTGAGTTAAAACTGCAAATGAGCCCACTTTAAAATTAAAATTTTGTGATAAAATACACAGTGACTGGGCATAGCAAAGACTCTTCGAGGATAAGATTAAATATTAGGACAAAATGGTATGTACATTAAGCCAGACAGTGACTAACTTACAGTGAAGGTTTTTTTCATGTTTACTGTCAGCTATGAGTTTTTCATACTACTCAGATGAGTCACAGCAATATGAGTAACATATCAACATGTCTTGGAAACAGTAGCTCAGAACAACAAAACCATAGGAGGTCAACAGCATACACAAGTGGAGTGAAGATTTGAGACCATTCAAATTTATATTTAGCAGAATAGCCACAGCAATTACTAGGTAAAAATATTACATTATTCTATGCATCCAGAATGTAATTACTGCATTATAACTTTGGAAATACAGTTTGAGCCACCACTAGTAATATTTAAAAGAAGACTACTTTTAGTCTTAGGAGAAGCCACTACTGAAACTGTGGACTCTGGATTTGTTACACAGCTGAAAGTCTCTAAGTAAAATGTTGTGTTCTTATCTGCGACATCATCGTGAGGTTTCAGGTTTTGCCACAGTGCTTAATCTACTCGGATGAATGTTATAGTCAGACAGCACATTCAGTCTAATATACCTGGGTTTTGCAAAAGACAGCTGAGACTCTAAAATGACAGACTAAAAATCAGAGACACAATCTGTGAAAGCCTCTATGGCCATATCCACATCCAAGCCACTCAATCCCAGTGAAAGTCAGCAGCATGGGCAAAAGCTAACAGACAGAGCAGAACAGCAGAGCTTCAGTAAATAATGACAGTTAGTTTTGAATCGATTGAAAACATAATTTTCCATATCACTGTATTACTGATGCTGTTCCGTTGCTAAGTTTATATCTAAAATGAATTGCTTGATGTTGTCCTTTAAGAAGTACCTATCTTTTTGGAAAAAAAAACCCAAAACAAACAAACCAGAAATTCCTACAACATCTGTGGATTTTTTTTCGGCTTGTTATTAAAATACCTTTTTAGTTTTACAAAGGTATGAAGGATTTCTCAGAAGCTCCCAGTGGGATAAACCTTCTATAATAGAGGATTATAAATATATACTTCAAACCACAATGATATTTTCCACTAGGTAAATGCAATTGCACAGTTTCTTCTGGTTTTCAGTGATTTATCACTTACTACTTCTCATGGAGGTGGGGAAAACCCCAAAGAAGTAACCATGATGTTTTGATACTAATCAGCAGAAGCTGGGAAACTTCAAGGTGCTTGCCTTATGTAGGTGGCCATATAAATTAAAGATCGGTAATCCTACTCAGTTTACTGGAGCTGAAGGCATGTATCAAACTTGTGAACTGCTGTGACAATTGAAAGTGTCACTAACCATTCAATGCAGGTCAAATCCTCAAATAGTTTTCAAGTCAGAATATAAATTAGCTTAAATAGAGTGGCTTGAAAGGAACATAGATTAAGGCAGTACTTCATAAAAGGTTTTGCCCACAAAAATGCAGCTTCACTTACTAGGTGACAAGAAGCAGAGGAGGAGTGTGCTCTCATTCAAAGCAGATAAAATTTCCAAGTCTGCTGCTGCTGCAATTCAGAACTAAACATACCATTCCATAGCCTGTGCATCACCAGACTGGGAATGCTAACTTCCTGGAACAGCAAACTTAGACCACCTAAGCTGGGTGGTCTTGTTGGGCAAAAACAACCCACGTTCTGCAGATAAAGAAAGAACTTGGAACAGTAATGACTTAGCTAGTAAGTAGTACTAGCAAAAACTTGATAAATGAAATGCAAGTTTTCGTAAAATATCATGTATAAAGCATACTTTGCACAGTAATAATGGGTGCTGTGGAGACCTGAACACAACTAGTTTAACGCTTCTCTTAAAGGGAAGTAGCAGTGAAAAAGGAGTTACAGCACCTAGGCACACAAGCTTCATATAAAGTATCTGCTTTACTGTATCATCCTTCCAGATGAACTAGCAACTCCTGTTGACTTTTGATCACCATTATTTAAAAACAATTATTTAAACTATTTATCTTCTATATAAGACCCTGGAGTCTAGTTCAGTACTAATTCAGTGATTTTTACAGGACGATTA
Organism: Mohoua ochrocephala; assembly: GCA_013398855.1. Classification (NCBI taxonomy): domain Eukaryota; kingdom Metazoa; phylum Chordata; class Aves; order Passeriformes; family Acanthizidae; genus Mohoua; species Mohoua ochrocephala. The sequence continues at coordinate 16,441 of VZTA01002811.1, forward strand.
CGTTCCTTCTCCTTAAGAAAAGGGAGGTGAGGGGAACAGATCTCACCTTAAAAATCTAGTCCAGTTTCAAGTAAAGAAACCTGGACATAACACACCTCAGATATCCTGAAAATAATACAAAACTTGGTGTCTATCATGATCGTTGTCAGGAAACTCCACATTTGGAGTAAATTACACTACTTGTTTCCACGTGATAAAACCATTTTCCTTTCCCTGACCAAAGAACTAGAACAGTGAGATTTGCAGTCTTTGAAGGAAAAATGTGGGGTAGTTGAGAGCAACTGCTTAGACAAGTTCAGATGTTTTCTTTTAAGTATAATAATATTCCTAGCAGGAGAATAATAGATTTTCCATATTATTTTATCTGAAATAAGCTATTAAAATTTTTCAAAGTTCCTTTCTCTGTCCATAGTAAAAATATCCCAGATAACAAGTAGCTCTTCAAAAATGGACCGTAAAATGCAACAATTTATAAACAAATCAAGTTCATATTCACTCTTCCTATCCAAGACAGGATACAAACATCCTCAGCCCTTAGCACATCAATCTTACTCACACTCCTGTCTCACAAAGGAGGAACTGAGACTATACCAACTCATGGTAGAAGAACAGAGTGCAAAAAGGAAATAAAACCATCTCGCCAAGCTCCAGGCTTTCACTTTTAACCACTGGAATGAAAAACACAGAATTGTTCCAACCACAAGGCAGACAATACAGCACAATTTGCAACTTTTATTCTATTCTCATAACTGTATTTACAGTTCAAACAAAAACAGGAAGAGTTTGTAAAACCAAATGCACTAAGTTACACACTTAAAAACACATATTCCAGGGAGATGAATATAAGAACAAATGTTCAATATTAAATCGAGTAGTGTGATTCCCTTATGCAGGGTGATTCTCATTTAGAATCAAAATCAGGTTATGAACCACAGTCTCCATCTTTAAACATCATATTTAATTTTATTAAGTTGCTTTTCACAAACTCATCATTTCCTGCCAGTCTTAAGTGCAATTTACGAAAACCGTTCTTCCATTTCTCTAAGTATTTTCCATTTTCAATATTGGGTTTAACAAAACCCCCAAATATTCTTCAAATATTCAATTACAGAACTATGCAATTTCTCAAAACTATCTTTTACAAAGAATATTTGGTTCCTCTTTTAAGTACAATATGCATATTTATTAATTTACCACAGCTATGGGTGCTTAACATCTGATTTTCAACAGCAAAATTGACACTGTTTTAAGATCTGCAGTTTCAAAGATGGACTTTTCATCACAAATCGTGCATCTACAAACCTAATCCAGCTCTTTAATTTTAAGACGACTAGAGAATTTGGAAGCACTCACATCTCAAAGATTCCAGATTTTCACAAAAAGGAAACATAGCTATGCATCAGACTCTTCTAGCAGAATAAAGGGCTTTTTGCAACACATTTTGGAATCCCAGTGAAAACAGCAGCATTCTGTCAATGGCTGACGTCTGACAGACACAAGGCAATGGCCCAAAGAAGAGACTTCAGTGTGAAGTTCAGTTCCTTAGTGAATGTTACACACCTACACGTGTTCTGAACCAATCCAGGAAACGCAGCACTTACAGATTTGCTATTAATGTATTAGAAGACACATTTATTTGTTACTGTGATTTTGGTCTCGGTACTCACCTGCCTGTTAAGTGAATCTCACACACTACCACTGAAGCGGTCACTCTCACAAGGACTGCCTTTAACAGCCAAGATGCCTACTGCAAAGGTTATCATGCATGTTTGTCCTTCCCCACACCTTCCCTTGAGTATTCGCTCTTTCACTTAAGATTGGTGCAAAAATGTCAACTGGACTCCTGGCAATCTTACTCAATTCTTTGTAACCAACTTATCTGCAATCATATCTAAACTTTATTTTATCCCCCCAAATTCTCCTCTACTATGTTATTTCTTGGCTGCTGCTGGTTGCAGGATCCATCCTCAGTCACAGGAACTCGGTTTTCATTTTCAGGTGTGCTGCCCTATCTCTGTCAGAAAGGTGTACAACGTACCGCATCCTTCTATCAGTCCATCGATTTGAGCAATGCTCACATTGAAGCTCCAGTGTCTCCTGCCTCACCGACTGCAACGCGCGTTTCCCTTGCACTGACAAATGCAACACTGGTCCAACCACAGCCGATCACCATCCTATAATGAACCCCTTTTCCCTAACTCCCTGAACCACCTCCCATGAGTCCTCTCAGCTTCTTTCCATAGGTTCTCTTTTACCCAAAAAATGTTACTTGTTGTCTTTCTGAACATCCTTCATGGCTTCTTTCTTCAGCTTACACCCTGACCCTGCAGTAAGTTTTTAATTCTTGCCTCGTCAGCTCACAATGACAGTTTCCAATATACCTGTTGTATTTTCAGCGTGAATCTGTCACATGTTCATGATTTGGAATAAGCACATCAAAAATCATCAACATGGACATATTCCAGAAATGGAACCTTTAAATCTTCTTCAGTATGCAAAGTGCAGTGAAAGTTGACAATTCCTACCCTATTAGTGTCCAAAACATTGCATATAATGTGCACTGATACAGTCCTCTGCCCTCACCATACTCAATCAGTTCATATCCAGAAAGTCTGGCATTTTACATTTTTTATTTCAATTCTGCAGAGCAAGAACCAAATCTTTAGCTCTAGTTATGCAACTTAACCCATTGGGAGATATTTCCATCTTCCAAGCAGTAAAATACTACAAAAATTCAGCCAGCAGGACAGGTATGCAAACTTCAGCATAACCCTGCATTCACATATTTGCTTGTCCTTATTTGATACCTTCCTTTCCCATAGTATATAGACTTTGAGTACTGTTTTGTGATATTAAGCAGTTTCATTAATGTCCCAGCCAACATCTGACAGAGTAAACACGAAACATTTTACCTGTACAATCACTTGTTCTACGACACTATTTGAGCTCTTACCTTAGTAAAATTATTCAAGTGACCTAGTTTTCTCATATTTGACACGCCTTGTAATTTGGCCACATTTTGGAGAATCTCTCTCATATTATCACAAGGGTCTGCAAAAGAAAACAGGGCGTTAGGAGATACAGTAAAAAACAAAACAAAACATAACTCTAAACACGCATTCAACACGCAGTTTCGTAAATATAATAGGTACTCTCCTGATCTCAGTTAGGGATGCCAAGCACTTTTGCTCCAAGCATCATCAATCTGATTTATGCTAGGGACCGAAACCAGGCATACCTGAGTTCTGTTGAATAAATGCTAAAGGCCATGGAAGAGAGACACTCTAAAGCAGATTTTAATCAGTATCTTAGATTTGCAGTTGACAAAGAAATCCATTTAGTGTCTGAAACGCCAATCTCTACATCTTGTAAGTGAACAACTTTACCCTTAGTCCCCTTGTAATTTAAAGACAAAGTAAGCTGAAAGACAGAAGTAAAAACTGTAGCATGGTACTGGCACACCACATTATTCCTTTTTTTTCCTCCAGACAAAGAGTTGGTGGGATTTTGGAAAGATGGGACCTCTCTTGTTCTCTCTACACTAATTGCTTTCCACAGTCATGCTAAATTTTAAATAGCCTTTCCAATGACAGAGGAAGTGAACTACAAGGTAAACAAAAGGCTTAAGAATCTCTTCTCCTTTCTTCCTAAGGGTCCACCATCCTAACAAAAACAGACAAACAAAAAAACCCCCACCCACAACAACAAAACCCCACAAACCAGTATTCACACACCAACTGATGACCCTGCATTCTGCTGGAAAACAGAAAAGGAGTACCATCAGGAGAAGAGACACTCTTGTCCCACTTTTGGGATTAAGGTTGGAAGTTGAGACAGAGCGGAACAAGCAGCACAGAGGGGGGCTGGGCCCAGGGAGCTGCTGCAACAGACACTGCAGCAAGCTCTGCACCTGGTGGTACTGTGGCAGGGCAGCTCTTAAAGGGATGTATTTGACGCAGGCTTCTCATGGAGTCTTAGATTAGACACTGAGGATAGGTATGACAACAATACTATCAGCAGTTTTAGGCAAATGAAAAACCAAAGCTATCCTGAAGATGTAAACTGTTGAAAGTAATACATTACCAAAAAGAAGAAATAACTGCATTACATAAAATGAAGTCTTTAGAACGTGCCTGAACACCAAACATCTAAAAAGCAGCAAAGAGAGAGTTTTTGTGTGAGGTGTCCCCTCACTAACATCAGTAAGAAAAACCTGCCTCCTACTGCAGAACGGAACAGCTACAGCTGAGTTTGTGGCATATACATAGTCTTTTACTTTCCTGTTCCTCCTCAAGTGTGTTTGTGTATTTTTCATTACACAAAGGAAATCAAGCATTTGAGATGTAAAGAAAGCATCATCTTCACCACCTCTCCACAAACCATGCTTTTACACCACTTCCTGTAGTTTAAAAACTTAAACGAACAAGTTTAGAAAACCAAACATAAGTAGCAATCTTATCGGGATATGTCCACAATGTGTTTGGAAAGACGAGACCTCTACTTGCACCATAATCAGGAACCAAGACATGATTTAAAATTATGACACCTACAGGTAGGCACCCCAATTAACGTGTACAAACCTGTTAACCCACTGTAGTCAACGAAGATTTTGTCTATGAGCCAAGGAAATCAAATGCCATTAGCTTGATTAGCTGCTAGATGCCTACTCAAGGGTAAGGGAATCAATTGTATTGACTATGGTGTTTATAATGAAACTTTAGCACGTGTAGGGACATGCTACTGCCATACCATATAATTGTCATAATTTTCAAACAAAGGATCAGTAGGATTTTCGGCAGACATGATAAGTTCTTAAATGTGCATCAATTTCACTTAGCACCAGCTGGACGCGAGAGATCCTTTTCCACAAACCTAATCACAGCATACGCAGAGTCAACCATCAGATACACGAGTCCAGACACAGCTATCTTGCACTGCTGAGCAGTATGCATAGTAAAACCAGAGATCTAATAACTCTGAATTTAAACTGGAATATGTGCATGGACCTCTTTGAATCCCTAGGAAAAAAGAAAAAAAACCTCTGATGTGATCACAGAAATTAGAGACAGTGAGAGTCTTGCTGAATCTATCCCAGTTTTAGGATTCCTCTGAATAATTTGCTTTTCCAGGACTTAACTCAGTTTAAGAGGTTTGCAATAGCTCAAGCCATAAAATCATGGAATGGTTTGGATTGGAAAGGACCTTAAAGATCAACTAGTTCCAACCCCCTTGCCATGGGCAGAGAATCTTTCACTAGACCAGGTTGCTCAGAGCCCCGTCTAACCTGGCCTTGAACACCTCAAGGGATGGGGCACACTGAAAACAAGTAGCTGGGAGTAGTTATGGCACTACAAATAATTTATATCACACAGCCTCTTAATTTCAAGGGAACATAAGAGGAGAGGATAATAACTTCCTCATAATCTGGTTTCTTTGAAAATACAGTTTGGCTCATATCTATGCTTTGCCCTGCCTTGAGTAACGTGTGGGAATTTCCCTGGCTCACATCACTTTTGGACCTGTAGAATTCCCCGTTATGCCACAAGAAGATCCCAGGTGAGCAGTCTTAGAGCAACATAACTTTCCAAAATGACTGAAAGTATGTTTTAATTTTGAAAGTGCAGATGGCTACATATGCATGGTAAAACCCTACGAAAACTAAGCTCGCCGTATCGACAGGAAAGACCACGGGACTAGCCCAGAAAACCTCTTGTGCAATGGCAGTGGACATTCCTATTTAGCTATCTGATAAAGCTGGCATTAACTCAGAAGTGTGTGAGTTGCCCTGTGGAAAAAGCCACTCAATTTGGATGTGAAGAAATAAGGACACAATGATACTACAATTTCCCATATTAACAGTTCTGTAGCAATGACAGATGTGCATAATAAGGATGCCTAAGTAAAATCTATACTAAAAATATTTTCCTCTATTTTTGCATGAAAAACTGCAGTTACAGCAACTTTTCCCTCACTTTGTCCTCTTTCTGTTGAGGGAAAATTTATTTTTAGAGACTGAAAAGTTTGAGCAAAGACATGTTTGTGGCGCTTAGCAGGGCAGTCAGGTATTTCCCAGAAGCTTCATTAGCAGATAAGTAATTGGAAGCAAACTGGCAACTCCGGAACAAAAGCTACAAAACTGTGAGAAAACTGAGAACATGACAGACATTTCCACAACTGAATTGATAATATAAATAGAGCAAGTTAGCTGTCTCACTCTTCAATCCTATCAAAACGAGTGCTGCTGCAGAAAAACAAGACAGTAAAGAAATAAAGACCCTCTCATAGCATATTACCTCAGAAGGAACTAAAATAACAGAAGCCTTCTTGGTCAAATATTGTCAGGTGAAGTCTTGTTTTAAACTTCAGAAGAACCTTCTCTCAAAAAGTATCCTATTAAAAATTTAACAAAATAACTGTGACATACTAACTTCAAGGAAAGACTGGCTATCTTGTTTTTCCTTCTTCTGAAAACACATCATACATTACAAAGAAGTAGAAAATTTATATTACTTACTCAAGCATGACTCACTTTTAGTAAAAGTAAAGCCAGTAAGGAAGGTAGGCAGAACTAAGAAAACTTCACATCACAGATGTAAAAGAATTTAAACCAACCAATGTGACTTCACAAATGGCGATTCAGTCTTTTGCTAGGCTGTCCCTCCAATTGAAACGGGCTTGGAAATAGACTAAATACATTCTGGATTCTAAAAACTAAGCCATGTGGCTTTCCTGTAATCACAAATCTGATCCAGCACTGTCTATCTTCCCGTCACAAAATCTTACAAAGGCACTATAAAATACCGAGTAATGCAGAAATAGAAAAAAGCATAGCGTGAAATCAGAGACTAATCTTCCAAAGAAAGATCACAGCCTTAACATTTCATTGTCAAGTTTAACAGTTCATCTTGGTGTTGACATGGACTTTTTTTGTTGATGTTTGGTTTTCTGTTTGTTTGCGTTTGTTGGGGGTGCGTTTTTTGTTGGTTTTTTTTTGTTTTATTTTGGGGAGGGGTGGGGGAAAAGAAGGGGCTGTTGTCGGTGTTCCACAGATTCCCGGAACATTCTGAATTGGAAGGGACCCACAAGAATCACTGACTCTTCAGTAAATGGCTCATTCAGAGACTGAACTCACAACCTCGGTGTTGTTAGCACCACGCTCTAACCAACTGAGCTAACTGGTGTTGTACCAGTTGTTTTAAGGACCCCAGTTCATATCACTGCTGCAGAGATTTCTTAGCTCTTACTCTCTAGCTCCTCAGAAGTTCCTGTTTTGTATCTGAAACAAAAAAGCAAGAAGAGAAGCTACTTCTTGTTTTAAGACCCCTCAAAAGTCTATGCTTTCCTGACTCACTTCACTTATTAATGAGATGCTGACTCATATTGGGAAAAATTTCTTCACCAAAAGGGTTGTCAAGCATTGGAACAAGCTGCCCAGAGAAGTAGTTGAGTCACCATCCCTGGAGGTAATTAAAAGATGCATACATGTGGCACTTAGGGACACAGTTTAGTGGTGAACTTGGCAATGTCAGGTTTACGGTTGGACTCAATGATCAAGGGTCTATTCCAACCAAAATGATTCTATGACCGCCAGCTGGCCCACAGCAACAACCAAATATCTTCACATTCTTTCCCATGGTGCTTCTGAGAGTGGAGCTGTGCAAAATGACTAAACTGATCTTCCAGCTTTCTTCTGCCAAAAGATGAACAACCTCTTCCCTTACTTTCCTTCCCTCTCCTGTCCCACTGTATATTTCCTTCCCTCCTGTCCCACCCTTATCCTTTACGCTACTTCAGCATCCATCTTCAAATTCACAATAAAATTATCCTGCCAAGTATCTCAGTAGAATCCTTTTCTGTTCTTCTGGCTATGTTAGTTCTCTACTGAGTTACTGACTCAAACTGAATAGTAAATTCTTACAAAATCCACTCAGAAGCAGCTGTGCCACTGAGCCATTCACAGGTAGAGTAGCGGAAGCAAGACATGCCTGTTCCACATGACGCTCAGTAGAAAAAAGTCACCTTTTTTTTTACCTGGACTTTACAACTGGCAAGTTGTCCCAATTATTGTACACAAAGTCACTTCGCTCAAATGTCATCTACAAACTTGTTGATACATATAAAAATTGCAAGTCAGCCCACTCGTGTCCTGCAGCTTAGCTTGCTAATCATTACTCTCATTTTCTGTTTGTCTGCTCTTTGTTGGACAGCAAAAACTGTGAGGTAGCAGTAGTTCTGTTTACTTCTGCTACACTAGACACAGTTTCTCACCCACAGTTCTTTGCACTAACACCCTGTACTTACAATTACAATCTCTAGCATAGAGCAAAGTTGGTGTTTTTAAAACTCTAGCATCAAGAACTCCATGATTCTCTATGCCTAAATGTAATTCACAAATGCATGTATATTAAAAATCTCCAGTGTTGTGTCATTGTTTGTTTTTAAACTCTCGTGACCTCTCAAGGCTTAACTCATTTTTTCACCCCTTCAGGACTGTGGCATTGTTTTTCCCCAGTGAGAACCATGATGCATTCTGACAGATCCCATTCTCCAGAGAGAAAGAACACCACAGAAGTCCACAAAACAGCTAGCGCTCCATCTAATGCAGGGATGAAATAGGACCAGCAATAGCTATATTAGCACAAGTGACGACTCCTTTCGCCTGACAGATTTAGCAGCATTGTTTGACCACATTCAGTATGCTAGCAGCATGCCAATTCGCTGTTCTGTTATGCACATGTGAATGAAAAAGAAAAAAAAAAAAAAAGAACGGTAGGCTTTAGCACACAAATAATTCAGTAACTCTGAAGTCAGGCATGAGTTAAACTGAGGAGTGTGTATTATATGCATCACTTCGTAGCTGCTAAAACAGTACACAGTACTGTACACAGTAGCCAATGTGTATATACAGTAACTCTCTGGTGAGAGACTGCACCAGCAGCTGATGTCACACCTAATAGAAATGCAAGGCCCAAAAAGTGAAATAAAAGATGAAATACTCCTAAATACTTCCTTTAAAGAAGGAAGTTGTACTTCATTACAGTCAAGCACCTCACCATTGACTAACAACATGAGAAGTACCTTCCTCTTACCAAAAGAATCACAGTAATGATTGGGTAATGGATAATCTTGGTGAACTTTCTATACACCTCTACATTTATTAGATATTTTTAGAGTGTAAAAGCCATGCAACTGCATATTGTTAAGCTGTTCTTAGTACCTTGTTAAAGTGCATGCTGCCAAAATTAAGGAAGTTGAGTGAAACACACCAACTAGAAACATTAATGCACTGTTCTCCACTTCCACTGAAACAGCAATGAATTATGAGTTATTAAAAGCAGTGAAACATTAGAAATCAGTTACTTGGAGGAGCCTATGTAAGACTATATGATAAGTAATCAGCCTCCCAAAACACATTTTAATCAAGACATTTAATAATGAAATGAGACATCCGTGATAAGTCATATCCTACCATTACCAACTTGTTGCCAAAAAACCCCCAAAAAACAGGACAATTATGTTATCTTCATGTTATGAAAGAATTCTTAATTTACATCTAATTCAAAAGGTGGAAACTGCACAGAAAACCTGAGAATATGAAAGATGAGAAAGCTACATAAAAAACCAAACTCCGTGACACGGATCACTCCTGTATTACTTATATCAACACATCGACACTACTTTGCCAGATTCCAAAAAATTAGTGCATGAACACTTTACATTCAACCTGTGATTTTCAAAAACACAGTAATACATGTTTAGACTGAAGGTATGTCTCAATTTATAGTGTAAAAACATAAAAACCTGCCTGTTTGTAGTATCAAGTTAATGTAGTTACGTTGAAAAATGTACTGAATACTAGCCAGACAGATATCCTCTATGATCGCAGTTAAAATTCTGCTAACACAGTTGGAGCCTTAAGGTGGGAAATACTTCTCACTGGTATAATGTGATGTAAAAGTTTTGCCTAATGAGACTTGAAAATTTTAGATGAAAAAAAATCCACATGTATATCAAATTTTAACAATTGAGAATAACCCCTTAAAAAGTACCTATGACTAAAAGAGGGATTTCTGCAGAATGCACCTAGAGATTTATTTAGTTTGATTCCCATAGCTTTCATGGGGGAACCATACAAAGAGCACTTTATTTTGAATATAGGTAAGTTCCAGTAACTCGTGTTCATGAAAACAGAAAGCAAACAAACACTAAGAACTCGGACTGTTTTCACCCTTGTTGCTTAAGAAAGCTATGAATATATGAAACTGGCTCACTAATACAGAAAAAAGCACACATCCTCTCTTTCATGGCATTCAGCAAAGAAAGTAGCAAATTACTCTTCTTCCTACATCGCTGAGGTAGAAATTAAGCATCACATATACAAAAATGCCTCTGAACTAGAAAGCAGTGGAAAAGACAGCATATTCAAGGCAGGATCCAGGTATCACTACAACTTCAGACAAATAGGAAATCATGTATCAGGAATACTTAGGCATCTAGTCCTTCATAATTTAATTCTCTACATCTAGACTCGCACACATGCGCTTCTGAAAACAAGTAAGTAAAATTTAAATGCCTGCTGTGATTGTACAGATTTCTTTTCTGCAGAGGTGCCTAAAATACTGTAAATTAAAGGACTTTTTCTGTTTAGTTGGTTTTTTTTTGTTTTGGGGGTTTTTTTGTTTGTTTGTTGCTGTTGTTTTTTTTGTTTAATTTCAATATTCCTAAGTACACACAAAGGTGGCAGGAAATAAACAGTCTGGTGTTGCAGTAGTCAGCTTGAAGAGCAGTTCCAAAATGGACCACTTTCCTAAATGCTGTCTTATAATATTATTTCTAACCAAGACACTGAGATTATATGTGCAGAAAAGCCATTCTTACAGCCTCACCTTGGAATTATGTTAATTATTCCCAATGTGTGCTCTTGTATGTCAGCTTTGTAAACAGCAGTGCTTTACTACTAACACCTCTAAAAAATGGGTTTCATAGTTGAAACGTTAACAGCTTTCTCAGGACACAAAGAGAAAACTGAAGGACCGTTCCAAAGGATAACTACAACACCGATTTAAAAATTAGTTACATACAGTTTCTGGTAAACAAACTTTTCTTTAAATGCTATATAGCAATACAAAATCGAGTGTCCTGCACAGCGTCCTCAAAGACCAATCATGAAAACAGTATTAAATAATATTACTTAGGACTATATAAGCTACCAAGGCATATTTAAAAAACTGTTATTCAAAAAAACCTTGTCTATTCATAGAGAGAAAATGTTTGATTTAGTCCTCCATTTAAATTTACAGTTACATCCTCAACTCCCAGGCAGATGCGATGTTAATGCTAAGAATCATAGCAATGTCTTGATAGATAGGGTCTTTGCGAAATACAAACTTATTCCCAGTTCCCCCACCTCTCCCCCCTCCCAAAAAATCCCACCAGAATGTCATCTCTCTGCTCTACAAGATACACAACTGTAACTATTGCATATTATCATGACTAAAACCAAACTGGAATCCTAGTCTCTTAAAGTTTCTATTATGATCACTTAACAATACACATAATAATACACAAATATAAATTTTTCTGGAATACAGTTAAATTCAGGAAGAACTTCCAAAAGCTCAGATGTTTAAAAGAAAAAAAAAGAAAGAAAAAACAAGAAGACAAAAAACACAAAGGGTCAACATGCTGGAGGCTGGGGAACATTCCGTAACTGTGTGACTATGCATTTGTTTGCCCTGTTGTTCTGCTCTCTTCTCTGCAACAATTATCAACTACTGCCAAGGTTGGAGTGACCCAGTACAACTGTTCTTATGCTCAAGAGCCAGTAAAAGCCTTTCCCAGATTTACAAAATTGCTTCTGTCGGTACACAAATCAAACTAATACTTCCCAGAACATCAATAATGAATTTAAATGGTGAATGTCAGTTTATTGTAATGGTTTAGAAAATTATCTTCAGTTCTTCCAACCCATTTTCTTCTTTTCTGCCACCAGTTCTAGAAGTAGAAATATCAGGATGGTCATAATTTTCAGTTGTCTTAACAAAACACTGTGCCTCTCTGACATCTTGCAACTAACATTTGAAGAGTAGACCAGGCAAATCTGCTTTCAAAACCACTCAAGAGAATTTTGAATATGATCCTATTCTAGGACTATTTTCTCAATTAGCATTCTGATTCTCCTCTGCATCATTTTAATTTGTTCAAGAGCCTGAAAGCATAAATGCTACATGGCTCTTACTAATAAACTCTAAGCTGTCAGGAAGTAGCCACTGTTCCCAGAAATATCCTGTTACATAGGGTATCATGTAAGTCCATCAACGTTAGCAGATGTAGGATCACCCAGTTTGCCAATCAAGACACGAAAGGCAATTTGGCACGACATGGAAACACCAAAATAATAACACACTCCAATTCAAGCATTGCTACAGGGACACAACTAGAAACTACAAGTAATTCACAAACAGCACTGACTGCAGCAGGAAACATTTAAGCTGTGGCAAATGCGATGCGCTGTTTTCCCCATCCTAAAATGCTATAACGAGGAGATTTCAAAATAGAGCTGATTGATGATATTTGTGGACTTCATTCCCTCATAGTAAGGAACAGGACAGGTCCTTGTGTCACACAGGTAATATAGTCCCATTGCTGTGACCATTCGAGACTTCTACTCTTTCTCCTGAAAAAGGACAGGAAGTGTCGTATTTATAGATTTCACGTGATCTAAATACAATTCTCTGAAAATAGCAGACACCTAATCTATTGGTCAACCTCAACTTAGAAAAACCTATCCTACTGAAGTAACAGGCTAAGCTAAAAACTTAGCTGAACTTTAGCTAAAAACTGAGCTGCTTACACCACATTTATGGAAACAGCAAGATTTTTTCTATTTCATTTTCTGTACTTCATGAAAAAAACCCCAGAAGTCTACCCACGACACACACATATGGTTTGCATAAAGAAGGAGATGAACACATTCTAAATTCTCTAGATATGAGGTTGCTCAAACTAAATTCTGACTTCACTGATGCTCAGGAGGTAACAAAGGAATAAGATTACTTACAGATTTAATAATTTGTTTTTAAAGAAGTAATTTCTAGGCAACAGCTGTTCTTGAAACTCATCTATTTTTATGAAGTAATTATTTTTAAATATATGGATTTATTTATAGTCTATGTACACTTCAAGCAGGAAACCAATCTTCTATGCAGCTAAAAAAACCCAAACAAAATCCCTGTGTTGTTCACCATACATCTTTACATGAAGAGATTAATGAGATTATTCTTTGTCACTCTTACAATTATTGTGTATTCTTCCATAAATCAAGGCTTTAAATACCTTAACTCTATGCATCAGTATCTCCTACCAATCATTCTGTAGTCTTAAATCAACAGAGGTAGTTAATTTCACAATGAACACTTATGCAAATAGGGCACAGAGAGGTACTTACTTCATTTCAGCCAAACGACTGCTAGCTCACAGGAGCCATTTCAAAGACGGGCCAAGTAAGGGTCATCTTTACCATTTTGCCGTCCTTTTTGTCTTGGACTTCAATGGTTACTGAATGTATCATTTATAAACAGCATGAAATTATGTTCTCTAACCATTTTTCCAACCAAAATAGAATTGAAAATTTTTCATTTTGCATTTCAGACAATTAAGCACATTTCTAGTAAACAAGCAAATAAATAAATAAATGAACTTAAAACTGTATTTCAGAAATGTTGCAGGAGCAACCATCTGAGTGAATGTTCAGATGTACCCAAAACCATAGCAGTAAATAACAGTTTAATTAAAATGAGCTTAGGGAAGTCCAGTGAAGAACAAAACCAGTAAATTTAGAAAAAAAAGTCTCCCCTTTTAGGCAAATGTTCATAAAGGCTATCACTCAGATTAATTTATTAATGAACAACATTGATTCAAAGGCTATTGCTGTACAGGTAGCATTTAGGTGAAGAGATTTCCTCATATTTATTTACCCAAACCTCTGCAGACTGCCATAGACACCTAGAAAGCTTTCAAGTATGTGCTAACAGTAAAATTCAGTCAAATAACTAAATAATGCAACTGTAAGTAATTTTTTTTTGTTCTTTGAGATTGGGTTTTGTGTTTGAGTTTGGTTTTTTTTTACTACATTTTCTCATTTACGCATCTTTACCAGCGTTCCTCCTTTACGTGAGATGCAAAGATTTGATGAATACACTTTTCGCTAATCATGTTCTGAAGTTTTGCTTCCGAAATTTTCCATCACCACACCAGATGACAGGCAAATGAAAAAAAAACATTTCTGCAGTATATACAAATATACCAACATTACAGACTCTTAAACTAGAATAGCTACATTTTATTGTGACAGTTGCAAGTGCTCCAGTTAAAAATTTGACAAATATTAGCCACCCGTGTAGCAGTGTTATGTCACCTACCCTTCTGTATCAGAACTATTCACGGGAGCACTGCTCAGTGTGTGAATTCACCTGCACTACTGTACAAGCATTTGCCTACCTGCATGCAGGTAAAACACTTCCAAAGAAAAGCAAACTGATCAGCAAAGTATCTGATCTTTTGTGTAGTTATCCAAGCCTCAAGACACATGCTCTTGTCTTAGTTGCAAGAAGGTAGTTGGTACTAAAAGTAGATGACTTGTGCCATTTACTATTTTAAAAAAGAAATCTCGGGAGGAGTTTCTATTAGGATAAAAGTTAAGAAAAACTTCTCTGATTTTTCAGTACATTCCCCCAAGTCAGTCATCATCTCAAAATCAGTTCTCAAGCTGTCCTGTAAAGCTCTTGAGCATTGCTCTTTTCTGCAGTGTCTGAGTTTGCATGGATATTAAGAGTAGGAAAACTGCAATTTTAACTATGACTATTTCACTTCTTCCCACTTTGAAGAAAAATAACAGTATATTAAGCATCTCTTCTATGTTATCTGGGTAAAACTCCTGAGATTGCTAGGTAACTGGTAAAGTATACATGAAGGTCATCAGCTTGGGCAAGCAATGCATTTCTTTCTGGCAAGGTGATGGTTGACATAGCTTCCTTGTTTACTGTATTTATGATGAGGGGTGTGTTACTTTGCACAGCCTTTACACTGGATAGGCTCTAACAGAAAAAAATGCTGAAAGTAAGCATTGCTCTAATCTCTAAGTGGGATGCTGGGAAGCAACAGAAAAAAACCTGAATAACATTTATTTCAAAAACTCAAACATATCAAGAAGGCAGCAGGAGATTTTGATACTTCAGCACTCGGGGAGGAAGGAAGCATGCTGGAGAATGTCGTGAAAACAGAGCATTGCTTAAACACCTAAGAAGATGTTTGGGTCGGTATACTGATACTGATCCGAATCACAGAATAATCTCTTTTGCAATAGAAAGTACAAGATCTTAGACCAGTCATTTTATGCTCTGACCACAGCAGCAAGAACGAACAACCCACATACAAAAACAAATTTAGCGGTACTGTACACAAAAACTTTAAAGACAGATATGAGTGCAGATCTTCAAAGACATGGTAGTACCCAGTTCCTAGAGAAATATTAACAATAGATAAGCAAGTCACAAGGTTTTTAAAGTGCTCTTCTGCTAAAATTTTTCCTTCATTAAAAATGTTGTTCCTGTTTTCAAGAAATGGAAAGTGAAAATATTTTAAGCACACACCATCTTAGTAGTTCTGAGAAGTCTTAAGATTATAAAAACAGGGCTTAGGAAGCAAAGCCAAAGGTACAAAAGTGTTATTAATCTAACCAGGACAATGCACTATACAATTCCAAAACAACGGTCAACGAAAGCACAAGTGCAAGCACAAGTGCAGACAGGAAAGTTAAGTGTATGACTTAATTCTGAAGCGCATGTATTCAGCACTTTAACTCTCTTGCTTTTAAAACCTATCAAAAGCTTACACATTGCCGAAAAAGTTAGCAGGCCACCATCATTGATCACTTTCCCTTTGTTCTCCCTACATAACAAAAAACTTCAACACACAAAAATAACGCAGTAGAACATTTCTCAGTCAGCAAAGTTAAGAGGTCGCCTCAACAGTTTTTGCCCCTTTGTTGCATACTTCGACTCTCGGGAGACTGAATAAAAAATGTTACTAATTACCTTCTTACGACTGTTACAGTTTCTGCTACAGATTCACAAACAAGGGAGCAAAAAAACAGCTATTGCTCCGTGTGACCTGCTGAAGCTAAACATCCTGCTACAGCTACCCACGAAAATGATGGCATAGTGCAAAGTGAGGGTGAAAGGTGCCCAAACATTTTGATTATTTGGATATTTTAAAAATACTGTTTCTACAGCATGGTGGAGCCCCATTTCTCCATGTTCTCAAGCCAGGCCACATTTCCCACGAGTATGCAAAGAACCACCTAAAGGCTTTCTGTAACAGACTTATGTGTGGAAGAACTGCCTCTGAGCCATCAAAAAGTATGCACCAGCTGCTACCTCTGCAGTGGTTCCCTACTGCCATGCTGCAAGCACTCCAAAATGGGGTTTTTTTCCTTCCCCCACTACTTGAGCTTTCAGTATCAGATGTGGGCTCTGTTCCTCCCTGCTTCTTCCATACTGATGAAGGAAGCTGGAAACAGTATGGTCATCAAATCTCAAGCTGATTTTGGAAACAAAATTCATCCAGCCTTCTTTAACTATCCCACAAATAACCCTTAAAAATGTCCGACATTTCTGTGGGCTGTAAACTGCAAATAGCATCCCAAGATGTTTGCCCTGCATGCAATGCATTACGATTTGCCGTGTGGGAACATGGAATCAAATACTACATGGTTTAAAATTATTCAAGCACAGTAAGAAAACTAACACCGTTTAGACCTCATGAAGTTAAATGGTACTCCTTTATACTTTATTATTACCTACGTGACAGGAGGAAATGAAGGCTAAAAAGGAAAAGGGTATTTTCTCAGATAACACTAGTCAATTTTGTGATATAGGTCTCAGGGAGAAAAACAAAAACCAGTTTTCTCAGCTGCTTTGTTCACGTATGTCTTGTGTTACAGTCAGAAGACTCAGCATTTACAAAATAGAGAGAATCAGCTGTACAAGTTGATAAACCAAAGTAGTATCTTGTAATGCATGTTTTTGAATAATAAGTGAAGTACTAATGCCTTAATGCTTCCATTGATTAAAGAGTACAGTATCAGAAAGTGAAGACTGTTACCCTCAAAAAGGAGGAAATGAACACATACAGACACGAAGAGCACGCTACTCAACTTCAGTGTTCGGTTGGCACCGGTTTGCTCACCGGTGTAAGCAAACAAGCTCTGAAAAGTTCCTAATAGCCAGTGCAACCTCTGAGCTACAGGATTCCAAGAAAACAGGGACCCCTTGAAAGAAGATGAGCCTGACTACAGACAATGCACCAAGCTCCGAACTACTTAGGCCTTCAAGACTCAAGGACAACAGCCAAAATTCCAACAAAGGAAGAGGTGTTGGTCACCCAGCAGGATAAAGTGATTCAGTGACAGAGGTGAGCAAAGAATCACAGAATGGTTTGGGTTGAGAGGGACCTTTCAAGGTCACCTAGTCCAACCTCCTTGCAAAAACTTAGGAGCAAATGAAGTGTGGATTACACATGCCTTTAACAGTGCCCAGAGCTCTGGGAGGTATATATGCTTCTGTGACTCAGCTTTGAACGCCTGTAGAACAGTCGGAAACAAAGAAAAGGTGTATAATACTTGTATTACGGTTACATATACAACCGTGGCCAGAGTCAGTGGAAAAACTCCTACCAAATGCCCCAATCTGGTCAATACCTCCAATTGTCCTTTCTGGCCTTAGGAAGTTATGAGCTTGATTTCAGTAGTCTAATTAAACCAATCTCTTTCATCCCATTGCTAATTCCTTCCAGATGACTGCAATGGGAGTTGTAGTGGTGGCAAGTCTGTCCTCCTTTTCCTTTTCTGTTCTATTCTGAGCAGGTAATACAACACAAGGCCAAAACATGAGTGCTGTAAATCCCAGTTACTAATCGCAATTTTGTAATCAACAGCATACATGACATATGATCTTAAGTAGTCAAAAGCAATGAGTCTACCCTGTACCTGCACCATTTTTTCTTACTATACCAACATTATACACAAAAATGCTTATCCTGGGGACAATTTTTCCGAGTTGATCAGCCTTTCAGCAAAGTGGTTTTCTTAAAAAATGATTTATCTGAATCCCCTTAGAAGATGGGCACGGCTTAGTGGCTCAGAAACAAAACAAATAGGAAAAAAAACCAAAACACCAAAACACCAAAGAACCAACCAAAAATAAAAAAGTCAAAAAACCAGAAAAAGCAAACCACATACTTACTTTACATTAACATCTTTAACCAGGCTAATAGTGTACATAGAAAGCTCACCCATACCTACACAAACACACAAAATGCATCATCCATCACCATACAAAATGCCTTTCATAAACATGATGTATCATTTTTAAAAAGGCAGAGCACCAAGAAGCTCCAAAGAGTAAACCTAGTACAGCAGCCATGGTGAAAATTTGTAAAAAGCTTGGTGTCCTCTGGGAAAACATGAGCAACCCTATAACTACAGGACGAGAGAAAAGAGCAAACCAAACACATAGGGAGAAATGCAGATCACTCTGCAAGCAGCAAGGCACTCCTCAAGCCTTACTGCTCAGAAATCCAGGAGGAAGCAGAACTCAAAGCAGCATAACCAGGAGTGCTCTCCCCACATCTATTATTTGTTTTGAAATTCTTAATAACAGCACTGGCCCCTTGCATGGAAAGTGTAGCCAGTATACAGTCCACAGGTACGGACAAGTAAAGGTCTAACCTGTATGCTAGGTCATGCCACTGCTAACAGGAACCTATTCAAAACAAGGCAGTGCCAATATAATTTCTTGTGTTTGTAACAAAGAGGCCCCTGTAACTAGAAGCATATGGCTGAGGCTCTGTTTATGGTGATTCTCTACTTTGCCCAAATCAGATATTTCACATTAATCAACACAAAGTTCAGTTGTACTGGGCAACAAAAAACATTAGAACATTCTTTTAAGCTAATGCAAACGTGAGCCCTGTGGAAAACTATGTGATCTGCACAACATAGTGAATCAAAACACTATTAGTACCAAATTAGGGTAACAAAATATTTTAAATAATTGCTTACATAACTATTGTAACAGCTGGAAAAACAAATATTCGTTGTGTTCACTGTGGAAATCAAGTTACCATCTAGCTTAGTTAATGTCTTGCTGAGACTTTTAAGCTTCTTACTTTTGTTTCCTCTTTAAAATGCAGTTAATACCTACTGTGGATATATGGTGCTATATGTTTTCTGATCAGTCAGGTGTAGTTTTTCCAACAAAAACCCAAAACCCTTGGTTTTTTGACATCTAAATTTAAAGCAACTTCTTATTTGATTTCCCCAACAATTATTTTTTAACAGGAGCTATACAACCACAGTGCAAAAATACCTTTTTTTCATTGTATTAAAAACGTGGTTTGTATCTCACTCAAGAGCCTCTTTTACAACACGATACACATGTAGTAGTTGTACTGCTACTAGCATAGGTCTCTTGGAATCAGCAGGCAGCTGAAAACACCTCATGGCAAAAGTCAGTCTCACAATGACAGTCGCCTATCGAATTCTGATTAGAAGATTTCATTCAGCCCACATCTCAAAATTACCACTCCAGCATTTAAATTTTGTGCCTTGTTCTTTCACCTCAAAACACTTCAGTATGTTACAGAACATAAAAAAGTTATTAAATCCATTCGTCACAATCCTAATTCTGCAGATTTCATATGCAGGTAACACTGCTTACAGAAATCATTTTGTCATGTGCTCAAATTGTTAAAGTCTTCGTTTTACATTTTGCTGATGAAAGTTTCACTTGTTTTGATTTTTAAAGACAGCATTTCTCTAAAGCAATCATGTCCATTGGGAGACAGAGTGAGAAGAGACATAAGAGCCTGTTTCTTTAAACTGAGAAAACCCCAGCAGTTTTCCCAGTTATTAAAACATACTTGTAAATATGATCTGTATACACAGAGATAACTCGCAGCCCACGATAAAACTGCCTAATAAAATAATTCTAAACACAGCTTACTTTGGGGGAAAAGAGAATTAGAGAAAGTATGATGCAGTATCGACAATTCCAAGTTGAAAACACTACTTCTACTGCTGATACTTTTACTTCCTTTCCATTTCACAGGCCACTTTTATCTCATTGATTCTGCCATTTCCCTGCCTACTTCCTCACAAAATGGATCTATTCAGCGTAATAGCCATCCTGGATCTCCCGAAGCAGAACAGTTATATACCAGCATCAACTTTATTCCCTCCCCCAGACTAGGATCCTCTGTCCCATGAAATACCACTGCTTCTAGAGCAATGACATTCCAGTTTGCTTTTTAATTTTACCCGTCTCTTTGGGAGAGTCTAACCCTTACCTCACTACTCAGCAAGGCAAGATCACATTTTGCCTATACATGCGGGTAAGGAACAAGTACCTGTTTGTCTGAGACAAAATTTCTTAGCGTGCAGCAGAGCAGATATCAGCGTTGCTTCCTTCCTCTTAACCCCCCCCCACCACCACACAGACACACACACAGAGACACATCTGAGAGCAGTGGAGGATGTTCAGAGCAATTTAACAAGCAAAGGGGAGATGAGTGGCTGCTGGTCTTGAAGCAAGAGGCTCAGGGCAAGCGCGGCGGCCAGCCGGCCTAGGGCAGGCAGGGATACACGAAAAAGGGATGAAGGCAGGAACAGTCGCCGCTGCCGAGGTGCTGCTCAGAGGCGCACGGCACGATCGGCCGGAGGGTCGGGCACCGTAAACAACCCCGTCTGCGAGTAACAGGGGCTTCAAGGGCAGCCTCAGCGGCGGCCGAGCAGCCTCAGCCCGCACGCCGGGGAGGAGGGAGCCCCGCGGCCCCAGAGCGGCCCCGGCACGGCCCCGGCG
>VZTA01002812.1:0-22590 GCA_013398855.1 Mohoua ochrocephala
TACTTTTCATCATCCTGCTCTGAATGTGTTAGTAATAAATTCATTTAATATCCCTAAGTTGTGTCTGTTTTGCCCATGATGGCATTTGATGAATGATCTCTCCCAGTTATCTCTACTCATGAGCCCTTTGTTTTATTTTCTCTCCCCTATCCAGTTGCAGAGGGGAGAAAGAGAGAGGCTTTGGGGGGTGCCTGGCATCCAGCCAGGGTCAACCCACTACAATGAACCACAGGTACTTTTATCTTAATACTGGCATTTATAGTTTCTATTCTATCCTCAATTTGAACCACAAAATGTAAAACCAAAACCAAACACAACCCTCCCCACCCTGAGAACTACAGGAGCTGAGATTCTGGAAACTGACACTTCAGAGCCTTCAGCATCTAACTGAAAAGAAGAAAAGAGAGAACGGCAGAAGTACAAAATCCCATCCTGGAACGTGGCTGTGTTTAGCAGGGGAGAAGTACGTATTTTTATTTGCTTTCAGTGATGACTAAATGCTGAAGTTCCTCGTCTCAATGGATATAATACATGCCCACAGAAAACTTGGTTGTTAAAGGAATCAACTTCTACAGGATTCACTAAAGCTGCTCTTCTACATGAGGGTAAACACGTGGGGGAAACTGTGCTTCACTGTGGTTTCACTGACCAGATCACAGCCCAATACTTAACATGGGAGTTTAAAATACTGTAAAGCTTTCTTTTTCTAGTAGGACACCCAAAATCTGGCTAAAGAAAAACCTTCTAGAAAATTTCCTTGTAAAAGGGAAATAGCAACTTATTTAATGATTTAAGTAATCAATATAAATTAACCCCATAGAAGTTTTCTCTAGCTTTAGCAGAAGTCAGTATGCTCTGACAGAAAATACACCTATACTATAGCAGATTTTTTTTTTAGTCTTTACTACCTAAAATATAACAAGTTGTGAGGGCAGGGAGGGAGATAAGACTCAGTTCTGTATTTTTTCATTCAAAATTACATTTTTCATGAGTGGTATTTTGGATGTGTGAGCGCTTAGTCATCTGTATGATACATACTTTGTGTCTTAATCTGTTTTCTGTTCACTGTTTCTCTTTGACCCCAAATAATGGTTCTGTGCAACTGTCCTTCCTGAAGGCAATCCCTGTTCTGTATTCTGGGCTTCTACAAATTTGTATAAAATACCATAGTGCTCCTTCCTCTCTTCCATAAAAAACTACTAATTATAAAAATAAATCAACCAGCTTATTCCTCCTAAAAGAGGTGGTGAATTATTTAGTTCAATAAACTTCTTACTGAAAATCTGTCTCAAGGCTGAAACTTTTAAAATCTGAACTGAATTTAACATAAAGAGCTTTGACCAAGTATCACTTTACAGGAAGATTCCTAAACCTAGTGAAGGTAAACAACCATATCCTCTTATTTCCTTTGTTACCCCAGCAGCTCGAAGATAAAGATTTAAGACCTTTCAATCTTAGCTTTAATATGCAGGAAACCATAGGCTGAATTCCTACATAGCCACGAATGAGAAAGCACAAACCATCATGCTCTCTATCTTTTGAGTTATTTTACTTTCACTGGAATATTTGAAATGGTCATTCTGGCAGGGAGTAACATTTGATTATGCCTAAATACTTCCACCTTTTGAGGTTAGTGCATCAAACCACATTTAGGATGTTTTGTCCCTAACTGCCTGTCATCTTCCCCCATTTACTTTGTCAAAGCATTCATAAAAGAAATCGAAAATAATTTTTCCAGAGTCAGTACTTAATCGGATCTGAAATAGTGTATTACTCTTTGTCCCTGAAAAGTGAAACAGCTATTAGCTTGCAATTCCCAGCTTGATTTTTAGAAGTCAAAACTGATGGTAATGCAATAATGCACAAGGATTCTGATTTCCATATTGAAGTATCCCCTCTACTATCTGCCTTTTCTAAGCAGGTTCTGAAGTTTTATGTCGGATTGACATTTTAGCACAAAACAGAAACCTCACTAACACAAACACATCTACTCTACAGCAAAAGTCCCAAGAAACTTAATCCCCATTGCGAAGTCTGCAACACACACAGAGTGACACCAGCATTCCAACCTCCCCAAGAATAACACCATCTTCTGATGAAATCCATCTCTCTCCCAGAAGGTTGAGCAGGTGACAAGTAGAGAGACTACAAGTTTGGAAGGCAGCAAGAGACAAAAACAAGGCTAAATAAGTAAGAAAACAAATTTTATAGATCCAGTTTTACAGACAATGTGGTAATGCTAGTTCATACCAATGCTGAGAATATTCAAAACAGGAAAATCATCGTGGTATCACTTACATTACTGATCTCCGTACATTTACATGTCTAAGGCAGACAGGAAAGGTGATGTTCAGACAAGCAGGCATAGACTTTTACAAAACATTCAAATTTCATCCAAGAGCAGAACTTTCTACTTACTGGCCTTCTGCTAACTTAGTATTGTATTACAGATGGACTGTCTTTACATTGGACTG
The DNA here is from genome assembly GCA_013398855.1 of Mohoua ochrocephala. NCBI lineage: Eukaryota > Metazoa > Chordata > Aves > Passeriformes > Acanthizidae > Mohoua > Mohoua ochrocephala. The sequence continues at coordinate 2,475 of VZTA01002812.1, forward strand.
TACTCTCAAAGAACACTTTTGACAGGCTGTACATTCTCCTGAGTAAATCTGGGAATACTGTCTGACCCTCGCATAGGAACTGGGATCACAGCAAATTTCTCATCCATTATATTGCACGGACTTGAGTATTTTACTACTGTGAGATACAAAAAGTGATTTCACATTTCAGCTTTTAAGCTGGTATGTTTTCTCCTCAAAGTAAATGCTGCGTTACATGTGCTTGTGTCAGTGTGCTGGGAACTGACCAAAGACCAAAGGAAGACTTAGCTGGTTCTATCAGGCAGCAGATCTTTCAGTCTAGCAGGCTCCACATGAAACACCTTCCATCCCAAGGCTGCCTAATGATACTGGGATAACACACCTAAGTTACACATCAATTATTATCTCACAGATTACCACTGAAAGTTGACTGAAATTAACTCACTGAGGACACAATGACAAGACCTCAGTTCAGTTGGCAGAGCATATGAAGAAGCAAGGTGTTACTTTTGCAGTGCTTGTGAGAAAGCACTGGAAGAGTTTATAGATAAATTTATCCTGAATTATATACTTTATTACTACGCTGATGTGTGACAAAATGGTTGATCATGTAATCCAATTAAAACCTTTCTATATTTCTTCATTAGATGACAGAACAGCTAAAATACAAAATTAAACTGAGTAAGTATTGAATGCAGAGGCATAATTTTACAATTTAAATACATCAATCAAGTAAACTTTACGTACTTCAGGAGAAGCTAATTATTTTCTTTTAGAAATTATATGATGAAGCATTAATGATACTTCTCCAAAAATGCTTTACAGCATCTAAGACACTGCTCATAAACAGTTTCAAAGTCCTTTTCGTTCCCCTAGAAAAGAAGAGAGGAAAAAGACTGTAAGAATAACAATAATGGCTGAAAAACAAATGCAAATTGCAGACTGGTTTCTCCGCTGCCAGTAATGGCAAACAAGAGACATCAGGAAAAAATAAAAACAGTGCAAATGGTGATAGCTTTTGTGTAGATCTCTCTAGTCCGAACTCAGGAATTTCCACAGACAAACTCTCTGGCTTTGCATTCAACAATCCTGCATGACTTTCGTTCACATATTTCTTCCACTCATTTTTGAGCCTTTTAAGTATTTTCCTTTTTTATGCTCACACTAACCTGTCATGTTGAGTTTCAGAGTTTAATGAAGCACTGTGTGGAAAAAAAAACCCCAAACCAAACCTCTTTTTGTTCTGAACCTTCTTCCCACTAATACCATTTGATATTCTCTACTTCCTAGGTAATGAATAACAATTCCATATTCAGCTTTCCATATCAAGATTTAATAGAACCCTACTGCATCTTCATCCACTTCTGTTTCCTAAACTGAAGAATATTAGTCTAATTGTTTGCTCTTGGCTGCTATTACCCAACTTTTTTGACCACCTGTGTCCATGTCTTTGTCTCTTATCTTTCCTGATCACATCCTCTTTGCAAGGAGGCTAATCAAACAGGGCTTCACCCAAAACTGAAAATATAGGTGCACTGCATCATTTAAATTGAAGTAACTGTTATAAGCATAATAACATTTTCCTTTCCTACCCTGGTAGTATATAGCTTTCTTAAGTCATTAAAAAAATGTTTACATTTCACTTTGTATAACATCAGATTGCGTATCACATGCCAGCTGTGGGAAGATTATATACTACACACACACAATTTTTAATCAAGCCACCCAAAGAATTTCTCATACATACATAGTACGGATCTTCAATGATAAGCTGTTTCTGTGGATCGTAAGTTCCAAGCAGCTCAATTTTGGCCTTGCAGTCTTTAACTTGGTTGCTTTTCCTGTTCAAATCTCTGTAAAAGAGAAAATAAAATTTTCCCCTGATTTTTCCTTCAGAATTTTGGCATCAGCACGAGATGTTCATGACCGTTTCTAGACGGTCTAGGAAAATAATGTGTCTGGACTCCATCAATCCTGTGGACTCTATGCTGCTGCTTGTTTTTGTTTTTCTTGTTATGTGGGGTCTTTTTTAATTGAGTATGGAGAACATAAACTGAATTCAGAGCATAAACAAGCAGTCAGGCACTTGACCCACAGCTTAAAAAAATCTTTGTAACACTAAGTTCGTCAAGTTCTTCCCCATATCAATCATTAGTATTTTCAACATCCACCCTTAGCTTGTATTGAACAAAAACCAATGGAAATTATCCAGGTATTTTCCCAGAAGTACGAGTAAGGTTCTCCTATCTGCTCAAAGCCAGTGTTTTAGATTGGTATGCTGCAACTTCTCTCAATACTACCTCTAGCTCATGTGAAATCCTACCACCTTCAGTTAACAGAAAATGGTAAATCAGTGAGCTACACCTGTTTTCCTTTTGATATACTGTAACATTTCATCAGTTGTCACATCCTCTTCCTTCTACACTGCGTCTCATTGGTAAAACATTCTGGTTTTGAGATGGCATTTTCCCTATTTGCTTAAAAATGGTCATCTGTTATCCCAAAGGCACTTAAAATGCACCTCTCATCATCTTCCGATTAAAGGCAGCTCACAATGAACTATCAGTTCAGTGAAACTATCAGTTTCACAATGAACTCCCAGAATATACTAATTTATTTTAATATTACACATCTCCATATCAAATCATCATTTTACTTACTCACCATTAAAAAAGGCAAAGAAACCCCCTGTGATACTTAGTCATAACCATATCAGTTTTAAGAAATTAAATTCTAATTATTAATTCTGATGAAGAAATTAATTTCAGATAGTTTAGAAATAGCAGTGATACCACAGTACTGGTTTTGTTTGAAGAAAGATCAGAGCTCCTCTATCAAGTTATTGCTTGAATTTACAGATTTTTCAATAAATTCTCTAGCCTTTTACTATTAAAAAAAATGTCAGACCATCTTCTTAAAGGCTTTTGGCATACCACTTAATGAACAGGAGAGGGTCAGATGGCTCTCGTACTAAAGACATGTCCCAAATCTTCCTCTTCTGATATTCCATCAATACCTGGAATCAGCTTGCCCTCCTAGAGCTACAAATAGTCATTCCTAGGCAAAATGGCTGAACTCAGTGCAAGTTAAAGGCAAAACTTTAGCACAGCAGTAGCAATATCCCTGTTATAGTCCTGACGTTTCTTCTGCCCTAGAGCTCATATCATATAAATTGTTAATTCAAATTGCTGTTTAAGAATTCAAGTGAAAATAAAAGGAAGCCTTGTCACGTCATTGCCTGAGACGCTGCAATCAAGCCAACACGTTACATACCCTTCATTCATGAAGGCCGTGGAAGAGAGCTTATTCAAGACATTCTAGAAAATTCAACAAAATCATACTTATTTCAGTTAAGTGGTGCTGCTTCTAGAAGACTTTATGTGCTACTAATGGGGTCTTTATTAGGTTTTGTTGTTGGTCGTGGTGGTATGGTTTGGGCCTTTTTTAAACTGGCTTTACAATAGCCCTTACAAGCACTTTGACACTTGTAGTTTATTAAAATTCAGCTCCTTAATCCTCAGTATGTCTGTAATTGAGTAGAAATTTTGCTAGTGATACCCAAACTTTTACACTAGGCAGCTATTTAACCAGATCTTTCTAAAGTATGCTTAACTAGAGCACAGCTAACAATAAAACAATGTTTCCCCAAGCTAACAACCTTGCTTATTTCAGAGTTCCCTCGATTTCTATTAAAAAAACCTGCACCATATTTAATCCCTTCCAACTTCCCAGTTTGTCTTTTAACTGCCATGCAATTAGAAAAACAGATCACTTCAATCAAGACAGTAAGTACATCCTCATTCTTAATTATACAGGCATCAGCTGTATATAGCACAAAGTAACTAAATTTCCACGTCCTTAATCCTTGAGTGGCATGTATCACACAAATAAACCACTGAGTTTTGGCTCATTAAACTTATTAGAAGTGAAGAATCCATCCATTAGCACATCATTCACATACATGTAAAAAAAAAACAAACTCAAACAAAGAAACCCCAACACAAGCTAAGCAGTAAAATGTGACATCTGTCTTCAAAGTGACTTAGGAGACATCACACAAGTAATCCATATGAATTTGTTCCATTTCTTCATACATTACCTTAGATTGCTCTCATCCATACAAAGTATATGATCAAAGGTCTGGAAATCCTCTTTAGTAATCTAGAAGTAAAAATAGGTGCTTTAGCCTACAAACTGCATTTGATTAATAAAAGGGGGAAAAAAAAGTGTTTTCAAATTCTGTAGCTCTGATTTATTAAAAAAGACACAGGTGGAAAGAATAGAACTGCACCTTCATCAAATTTTACAATAACTTACAACATTTTAAATATACTCTACCACGATTATTTATCCATTTCTGCAAGTATTCCACAAAAAAAAACCAAAAACCCAAAACAAGTCAGCTATTTAACCAGCCTTTTCTATTTTTTTTTTTTTGGTCACATTTCATGCATCAACTTAGAACATCATTAAAGGCAACATTTCTAGTACTTTTCAACTACTAAAACTAAAGCAATTTCCAATCATGGAAACCATGCAATAAAAATGGTTAAAAATAAAATAGAAAAATTACTTTTTTGATAGGACAACAAAAATGTAGGTAACCTGGAATCAGTTGCAATACTTCCAATCTAGAAATTTGCCACTGCACAGGAAAAGATACCAAGTGAAACTCAAAGCTGAAGTATGATGGTATGAGTTACAATCTCTTAAAAACAAATGCATCCACAGTATTTTAGACCATTTAAATTCACAAAATTTGTAGTAGGATGCGAAAAAATCTGGGATCTATTGTACATCTTCCTACCTTCATATCATCTGTTCTTTTTCTTTCTTGCAATTTGCTGACTACTAAACATGAACATAGATTAAATTCAGAGATCTGAGTTCACAGTCATGTAGGCAAACATAGCAGATAAACCGTCATCTTATTGTTGTAAGGATAGCTGCAGATATTTGCCAGTTGTCATTTCATTTCAGTTTACATTTCAGCCTACCTTAGGGTAAAATCTTCCCAGACCATGCCCACAATGCTGGTATAAGACATCTGAACCAGGTGTCCATTATGAGGATGAAGAAATGGAGTAAAATCTCTAATATTAGAGTTCACTTTAAGACTGCCTTTCATGCACAGTCCTGTGTGAAGCATCATAACCAAGAAACTTGGGAAGGTTGTTCAGAACAGGGTTTTCTGGCAGGCATCTCTACAAAGGATGGGCTAGAGAAGGGAGTAAGCAAGTAAACAGCCAAAAGGCAAAACACATTATCCTGGAAGGCAGAGTTTTATGCTGTAAAAATTATTTATGTATTAAAAGAAATGTTTAGATGGCAAAACAGCCACTATATTCTTTTTTTGAGCAAACAGCAAATAGATACTGATTAAGCTCCCATAACAGGGAGTAAGAAAAGACAGACAGAAATTATCATCGGAATAACACCACGAATGAAACATTACACACAAAGAGAACTGAAGGGGCGAGGTGTGTCAGGAGTGAACATGAAAAGAAAGGGTTAATGATGAAAACTAATACAGACTTGTTTATTTTCACTGTAAAAATATTTGCTGTATTCATGCAGTGCCTCTGACCTATGAAAATATTTTTGCAGTGGAAATAGCTTTGTTTTCCTGGCAAACCTAATCAGGACTTCTACAAGCTGCTTCTGATTGCTCTACACAGCTGAGCACTTGCCCCTGTGAAAATACGAGGGCACAGCTTTCCTTGTTGTACAGACAAATGTAAGAATGAACTAGGAACGCCTGACAATGTGGCAGCTATTACCCTATGACCACCACTAATACAGTTGCAAATGCAGCCCTAAAACCAAGGTTACCATTTGGCTTGTGCTTTTAAGCCCTAACAGTGTCAGATAAAAAAAAGCTTTAATTGAGCAAACTCCAGTGAGCTGAAGGTACTCCTCGAAACTACAAAAACTAGTACCTTGGGGGATGAAATTGAGGACGTAAAAATTTATGAATATTTTGAGAAGTGTAGTGGAGAGTTCAAGTAGTCAACTTTGGATGAAACTACACAGATAACAATAACTTTACATTAAAATAATGCCTATAACAATTACTAATTTATTAGTGAAACATTTCCCTTTATTTACAGAAGGGAAATCTCATTTTCTGTGTCTAAAACCCACAGAGAGACGGTAATCCTCAAATTTATCCAGTTGTGAAACAGTGTTTAATACAACCTTCTTCTAATCTCAATTTCATATTTAAGACAAATGCATGGTATGAGTCACACCAAGATCAATTTTGGCCTCAGCATGAATAAAGGTGAAACTGATTAAAACCTCTCTGGTTTGCGCATGAAGAATAAGAGCTTAGAGAATTTCATCCAGCAACCCACCATTAACTAAAATGTTAACAACTTTATTTTATATATAAATATATACATTTATTTTTATACTTCACTTTTAACATAGAAGATCACTGTATATGATAGTAGGACACAACCAATTTAATATTCTCTCTTACATAAACCATTCTCGTAGTACTGAATAAAAAAGAAATGCTAAAATCCATGATTATCATAATTATGCAAAAAATGACATGAGAGAAGGTGCCTTTCACTGGGTGGGTAACAGTTTTCCACAGGACTGAAGAGGATAATTGTACAAGGTACTTATCTTATGACAATACTTGGAAGGCAACAGAAGATAAATCCCTACTCTCTATTTCTGCAGCTTCTATATTAAATCTTCCTTAATCTGTTCTGAAACAAGTGTCACACAAAATTCTATCCTTAAGTTTGTCTCTAATAGTGAAACAAATACACTTCCACTTGTACTAACCTGGCCACTCTGAAAAGTCCCATTCTACACTGTCAAGTACCTCTTTTTTCAGAAGTACTACAAGACCACATGAAGTCTGCAGTTCAGAGAATCAGCAGAGACCATATGACAGAAGTTTGGGAAAAAAATTAATTTGGATTTGCATAGTTAACATCAGTGCAAAATGAACAGTTTGCTGTAGTTGAGGGATTTGAAGATTTTCTTTACAAAGAAACTATGTGTACTGGGATGATTTAGACAAATTTTCATCCTGTTAGTCTTTCATTTTATTACCTCATTTTTAATTTTCTCTCCCTGTCTGTGTAACATGTTAGAGTCTTCTGATAGAAAAACCTCTTCACTTGCCAGAATGTATAAGCAAATGTCTTCATTAAAGTGTTTTCACCCCTTCTCTGCCAAAGGAGGATACAAAGATTTGCTTCAAGACAGAGGATCAACTTGTTTTGGGTCCTTTGCTTTAATTTAACTGCTCATAAACCACTCTAGGAATACCCAAGAGCAGTTCTCAAGTTTCCAAGGCGTATCTTCTAAGAAGACAAACATGTCACACTACTGTGATGACTGAAACACTGACCGAAAAGTTTCAGTACCATTTAGCTTGTATATTGCCAAATAATGATGCTTGTAACCACTGATAAACAGTAAATCCAGACGTTGTAACAGGAAAAGATCACAACAGACTTTTTTAGTAATTATTCCAATAGTAAATTACTGAAAAATGTGAAATGGTGCTGCGCTTAATTCTGTTTATCATATAAACACAGAGATTAACATCAGGAGAGGTCAGCAGAGGGCAATTGACTAATTGAGAGAATTTATTTTTGAAAGTCAAAAAACTAAACATGTAGTCTTTGAAAAGTGAAGAAAGTAAATATGACCTCAGTGAGGTCCAGAAAAATTCTGAAGGGAACAGAAATGCAAGATAATAACAAGACTACTTGATCTTTTTGTCAATACAAAAACTAGTGGTGTAAACTCAAACTAAGTAAAGGTCAAGCCCTAAAGGAATATCTTATATCCAGAGAATAGTTAACTGAAGTAAATTATGTGCATTTATATGAGTGCCTGAATGATTTAAATAGATGCAGACACATTTACTTCCAATCTCTCTGGAATGCAGTATGGAAATACACGTTCTTTCGTTAATGAAAACAGATACGAGTTTAGGTAAAACTTAGAGGATTTCACTAAGTGGCAAACCTGCCTTTGACTTAAGAATGCTTCAAGGATATGTTTTCCTCTGAAGTTACCACCAACTGTGCTACTTATCTCGGGTTTGAGTGCTTTCATACTAATTTAGCACTCCGGATACTTTTAAAAGATCTTCACGCAAACGCAGAAGCTTTTTGTGATGGGTGAACAGGTATTCTACTTCTTTGTACATAAATATACAATTTCTTGCTGAAGGATGCATCAGATTACTAGAGTAAGTCTATTTTTAAAAAGTATTTTAAAAACGCTCAAAATACTAAACGCTTGGAGGCAGGATTTTTCTATAATGCAGAAACTGGTTCGATGCTTTCCCATTATACTTCCAATGAACCTTAATAACAAAAAACTCCTTAAGCTCAACTAGAAGAGTTAGGCCACTTTGGAGTCCTTTAAAAAACTGCACAGAGTATTTATTACTTGATGCTTAACCATGCATTGGTCAAATGCCTTCTGTGATTGCAATGGTTAGGGCATGGGCATGAACAACAAAGAAAATAGACTCTCTTCTACCTGTCGTGCTTTATGGGCTGTCTCAATGCCATGATTTCTTAGACAGCTTAAAGCCCTTGAATCTGGGGAGCGCCCCACGTTCCAGTCTGAAACAGCGGCACTGTCTGTCCTCCACTGTAACAACAAAACAAACATACATACAGATTTAAAGAAAATTAAAGTACAGTACCTGCCTGGCAATATGATTCATGGTAATGCCATGCTTCTTCATGCAATTCTGTCCTCGATAGTCAGGAGGGCTTCCTATTTCATAGGCAGATGTCGCTGCACTGTCTATCCTCCACTACAGAAAAACAAATTTATATTTTTTATGTTTCTTTCCTCACTGCTTATATTTCTAACTGGCTATGAGACAGTTATTTCTTGGAACAGAAATAAATAGCTTACCTTATGTTCAAGCTTTTCATCAGTTACAAGTTTTCTGAAAACTGCTTCAGCTATTGGAGAGCGACAGATGTTTCCTATGGAAACAACAGATTCAAGTGAATTTTCAGACTATTGAAAATAAAAAACCAGTAATTGTGAGGATTTTTCAGCCCAGATCTTAATAAAGATTTTTATTTACTTAGCTAGAATGCGGACTGTGTATGTGAAAACCCAGCGTCCTGTGCCTGGGTTAGGGCAATCTCCAACATCAGTAACGGATTGTGGCACGAAGGGATTGAGAGGAGCCCAGCGGAGCACTTGGGGATGCCGGTGGCTGAAAAGTTGGATATGAGCCAGCAGTGTGCACCTGCAGCCCAGAACGCCACTCATATCCTTGGCTGTATCACAAGCAGCACGGTGAGCAGGTCCAGGGAGGGGATTCTGCCCCTCTACTCAGCTCTCATGAGACCCTACCTGGACTAGTGCAGCCAGTTCTGGGGCATCCAGCACAAGAAAAACATGGAGCTGCTGGGGTGGGTCCAAAGGAGGGCCACAAAGATGATCAGACAGCTGAGCACCTCTGAGTGAGAACTGAGGTTGTGCAGTCTGAAGGAGGACTGGGGAGATCAGATCTCACTGCAACCTTTCTATATATAAAGGGGGCTGTAGGGACAAGGGACAGTTTTAAACAAAAACGGAGAAAACTTGTATTGGACATAAACAAGAATTAATTTTTTTACAGTGAGGGTGGTGAGACAGGTGGTGGAAACAGGTTTCCCAGAGAAGCTGCGGTGCTCCATCCCTGGAAATGTACAAGGCCAGGCTTGGATGGGGCTTTGAACAACCTGGTCTAGTGGAAGGCATCCCTGCTTATGGTGAGGGGTTGGAACTAGATGAGATAATCTAGCTGATGGTCCCCTCCCACCCCACTCCTTCTAGGATTCTATACTATCCACCGGTCTCTCGAAATGCATACTCTTGTAAGAAAAGATTATAATTTATTAAAATAAATAGGACGAATGCTGTGTAAGCACATCACTCTCTTCTCCTTCATAAAGAATATGTGATCACAGAAGACAAAACCACAGAATTTAAAAGGCAGCAAAACGATAGAATTTAAATGGCAGCATATAACTTATCTTCAAATCTTCCTACACACTGCCAAATTTCAACTAATACCACTTTCAAGTAATGCATGGAGAATCATGAATATTTGCCTGAAGTATTTACATTACTACCTCCCTGTGAGCAAAACCTTTTGGACAACTCCAAAACACAGCCACCCCCATGGTGAAAACATAGTGGAATGGCTGAACAACCTGTAGTAAAAATGCTCTTGGTCACTGAAGTCAAGTCACTACAGGTCAAACTGAGCCCTCATCAGGAGCAGCATCCAGAAACCAATTCTAACCCCCAAAAACTGAATTAAATTACACAAGCTCTAAAAACATCACAGGAAAAAAAAAATTCCCAACTTTTTTTGTCCAAAATACAGCAGATTAGGAGCAAAATCTAACCTATGTCAAAGCTTAAGTGCTGTCAATCAGCCAACAAACAGTTAAGGTATTTATACAAGTATATAATCAGTCTTCCCTTCCAATGGCCTCCAATTGCACTAGCCACTTGATCTGACCTTATTTCAAAAAGAACCTATTTCAACAATGCATTACAGCCCCATTAAAAACTAAAAATAATGTATCTACAGCATATTTGTTATGAAACTGTAACTACAACTGTAACAATCTATGGTAGACCTCTTAAAAATACGTGCAGAAATTCATATTTGAGAAAGAATGAAGTGTCTCAACAAAAAGCCTATTCAACCATTACTTTAGCTCTTTCTACCTTTTCATCCTTCAGAAATTTTCAGTAACTAGATGGATATTCGTAATATTTGATATATCACCCAGATGGCAGTCACTCATACACACAAATCTTCACTTTCCATCAAACAAAATGTGTAACTTTGCTCATCTCTAACTTTTGAGCAGGTAAGTATAAAATACCAGACATGGCAAAACTCATCTCTGTACCCTTAAATAAATCACTCTCCTACTACTGATTAAATTCTTTCCAAATCTCAAACAGTAAAAAGAAAGAAAGAAATGCCCATGAACAAAGTTAAATTTCTGTCAGCAAAAAGAAATTTTCACATGAGGCACTTAATCTTATTTCCAAACAAAACACCAAGGTAGACACTTCATTGCTAAAGAGAGAAGCTGCATTTAATAACTTCCTGTCACACTCATGTCAACTATAAAAATCACAAAGAGGGAGGGAAGTGACGGTCTGAAGCAACACAAATTGACTGTCAAAGATCTAGGGAACATCAAATCGCTAAATGGCAAAAGGAGTGGGCTAACCATTGAAAAACTGGTCTTGCTGAAACATTAAGTGAGTTCTGATGCCAGTAGATCTTCCTCCAGGAGAAAACATACTAATTCCATTGTTGGGATTAGTTTATTGCATGTACAGAAATGAAATCGGTCTTGGAAGAAAAATAAAGCAGGGAAATTTTGGGGTTCCTTATGTGGTTAAATGAGAAAACAGGTTAGTACTATTAATTATGAAAATGTTTAAAACATGATAATAAAGTAAAAAAATAATCTCACTTCTTGAGTAAGCAAGTTAAGTATTAAAAATACAATTACAAAACATGGTAACATACAGCACAAGACAGAAAACAACCTTCATAGCAATGAACCCAATCCTTTGATATTGCAAGCATATACAGCATCACTCCTCTTACAAACACATCAAGCTCCACTTTAAAAAGCATCATCTATCTTAAAAGGCTATTCCAGATACTAATTTCCTGTGGTAGCATAGTACCTTCCAGTTTCAACTTAATATTTATTCCTGGAAGTCTTTGCTCATCTGATCTTGGTTACCATCAGTCTCTGTCTTTCCTTCAACAGATACAGAACCATTGCCAAGCATAGCTGTGCTAAATTAAACAAACCAAGCTCTCCATCTCCTAATGAAATTAACCGACCTTATCTAATCACTCCAGTAAAGTCAGATCTGCACTTCTTCTAATTTGAATTTACTTTTCTTGAATACTGACAAACAAAATGGCAGACTACGCTACAGGAAAAGTTTGTTCCAATGTGGTTTTTAAATTTAAAAAAAAAAAAAGTCTGTAATAGGTACTTAGTTCTTTTGAAAATAACCTGAGAACTTCTACAATCACCTTTGGCTCATTCATGAGTATCAAATTTAGGATTATAACCCCTTACTCCTAATCTGTCCACTCCCTCTCTTTCTTTGTTGCTTCAAATAGGTGATCTTTAAGTCTTTTTTCTAACCTATTACATTCTGTTTCCATTACACCAGTTGCTGAGGCCATCCACTTCTTCCTGTACGAAACTTTTTTCTCCATATGAATGATCCCACACAACTGTGTATGAACAGTAACTTTCATAACTACACTCAACATTTCATTAAAAAACAATGATTAATACTCTTGGTCCTAGTAATTCATTAACTAGCTCCCAGAATTTCAAAATGGTGTTTTTGAAATAAATCCCTCATGGCTTTTTCCATTTGTTTAACCTTCTACTTTACATGGACTGAACTTGTTCCAAATTTTCACTCTTCTATAGCTTGCTCACTTCTTAAAATAAATGCCATAAATATAATCTTTAATAATATAATATAAAATACCATCATGAACAGCACCATGATCACTCTTGATTAAAAATATTAACTACCACTTCTAGCAGAAACTAGAAACTACAGTTGTACCATTTTTGAAACAAACACTTATCCTAGTTTGTGACTTAAAAATTAATGTCCTCCCTGACGACACATTCCAGATATTAACAGAAGAATTACCACTGTTAGGGAACTGCAATCAGCACTCAAATCTATTCTTGGGAACTACAGACAGAATCACAGAACTGACTTAACAGAAGCTCTTTTCCCCACACACTGTGCCATATTATTTTCATCCTAACCAACTTTTACCCATTTTACTCCTTGCAACTGTTATCATTCATCTCAAGATTGATGTAAAGCCCTATCTGATCCCACTGACATATGCAAACTTAATCCTCGTTTTCCAGTCACTCTTCTCACTAACTTCTATCCATTCCAGGTCCAGTTTTACATCCCGCATTGGTCTTTCCAGGCTTTGCTGAGGTTCCTCATAGATGTACAGTGTTTCCTAAGTTAAGAACTGACAGGCATATTTGGAGAGTGAAAGGGGAAATTTCACAAAAAGACTCATAGGACAATTACCCTCCTCCTTAAACTTGAACCATTATTTTCCTTAAATGTCATCTACACCTTATCTTCGCTACCTTATCGTCTTCTGGTGTTCCTTTCTTCTTTGTTGTATTTCCAACTGATCTGATCATGCTGGCTTTATTTAGAAGGTAGCAATATTCGAGTTTTCAAAATCTCCATCTTCTCCCCTCATTTTTTTGCATTTCAAGTTCTTTAAGTTGTAGTGACATTTTCAATCATAGAAAACTAGTGCCCAAGGTACCTAGAGTCGACCCACTGAAATTAATCCTACAGACATCTCTGAACACGATGATTCAAGGACAAGAAATTTCAATCACAGAATCAGTACTTGAACAATTTGTCAATCACTTTTAAGAAGTCATGTTTTCTCACTCATTTTCTAAACACAAGGCCTCCAGTGACAGCGATCTAAGCCAACGCTTAATTTTTTGAGTTCTTGCTGCGGTCTGTGCGCTAATCTTTGACCCTTTCCCAGGCAGAAATGGAAGCTCTGCTTCTACTGGCAGGAAAGACAACTTGAATCCATTTTTATGCTCACGTCCATTGCCCATCTCTGGGTATGTTGATCCAATCATCTGTTCTCTCAATTGTTTTTGTATCTTAATTGTTCCTTATTCAGCTCCCTACTTCTTTCAGACCTTCCCCAAATGCAAACAAATGCTTTTCTCTTGTTCCTTTCTTTTTCTGTCTGCTGTTAGTAACTAAAGCTTTACTAGTTTTCATCCTCTTGCATGCAAAAACCTGATTTTTATTCTACTTATCTTTCCATGAATGGTCACTTATCCGAGTGACTGGAATAATGCTTCCCAGCATCATCTGCATCATTCATCAGGTCCCCTTCACAAGCATTTAAAACTGACCGGTCACTTTATTCCATCCAGTTCTCAAATTCCTGTCAGAGCTTCATCACAAGTCCGAGTTCTTTCCATCTTGTCACACTCAGCATTCAATTACTTCTCTGAGGAACCGTTCCAGGCACTGATTTTAGTTCAGACTCCCTGGTCTTTGCATTTGTGTGTGTTTGTATGTGTGTGAGTCTCAAAAAACTTTCCTTGCAGCAAGAATAATTATCCTGAATTATTCAACTGCTGGTACATTATGCTTTTCTAACCAACCTAAAGGTTCATCAGGAAAACACAAGTTTTCAACACATAAGCACCTAATTGCAACAATCAGACCCTTAACATGTTTTAAGCATAGATCTCATCTTTCAATTCCAAGATTACTTTTACAACCATGCTTTCAACTCTCTAGTACTTCTGCATCATTTCTAAACACACGATAAAGAAGACACCGTATTCTTACAGCTCTATTACCAATATTGCATAGAAGAAGGGTAAATTTCCTTACATTTATCTAGCATTCTCTTCTTTGTAAAAAAAGACATTATTTCTTTTTGTCAACGTGCCAAGAATGCTCATTACAGCAATTGTTTTTCATGACTTCTTCAATGTCTTACCAACCCATTGCTTTCCCATTCTGCAGCTATAAATAGCATTTTGTCCCATGAAACCTAGTATCTGGCTATATCTAAACACATAATGAATCGTGACAACTGAACTGGGAAACTCAAATCTCTCTGCAACTGCCACCCAATGTCCTCATACTCACTAAGTTAGTTGCCATTTCAGAAATGACTCTATGCAGTCTAGGTCCCCGGGGACAAGACTCGTACTTAGTGATTCACAACAAGCATTAATCTGCTGAAGACCCAGCCAAACCCACTTTGCTCAGCAGTACACCCATCTTACAGCTGTTCCTCTATCTGTGGAGGAGATCAGTGAGCCAGTGCCTGGTCTAAGATGCCCATTCAGCTTGTTGTGTTATAGGGGAGAAGTCATCAGAGAGAAAGAGGCTGATTTATATAACAGAACATCATATTAAGCCCATTTCTGGAGCTCAGCTATTAATTACATGAGCTATGTAAGCGTAAAATGAGCAAACTGCATTTTGATTCACCTCTAATTTTAATTATTTCTTCACTTAAATGAAAAAAAATTCTTTTCTGGTGCCTTTTCATATGCTGTAATTACATATGTTGCTGGGTATTTCAATTATTTCTCAGTGGTGAGGAACCCTTATCATTAACGTATTTATGCACATTAACTAGATTGTATTTTGTTGTGTAATGAGTATATGCTTATTTCATCACAAAGAAGACGGTCAATAGATATTTCAGTAATAGGTTTCTTTCAAAACAATGTAGAAAGCAAATGTAAGTTATCATGAAGGATTGTCCTTTCTGGGATCCTCACTAGAAGTGGCAAATTTTAGAATTAATGTACTGCATTAACCAGCAAAGAACACTACAGTCAAATGCAGTCCTAGAAATCTGTTTAGTACCCTTTTCAGCAACAATCTCAGATAATATTCCTAATAAAATTTAGGAGGAAAAAAAGTATCACTCTTGAAGAATAACCAAAAAAAAGTTAAGCAAACTTAAAGCAGGAAGAATAAACAAGTTGCCCCCAAAATTTAACTGAAATGAGTGTATATTTCATTGGAAAAAAAAAAAGAAGTGTTTATCATGTCAATTAGCTTTTCACACCATATATCACTAAGGTTTTTTTTCATAACCCAGTAACACAAGAGGAAATTTAAAAGCTATTTACAACATTTGATTTTAAAAAGCCTTCCTATTAACATTGGTATTGACTTGTCCACCCTTTTCTCAGGCTTAATAATTAATAAAAACTATTATATTATGTTACACTAAAAAGAGCTTCTGCATTAGAACCCTGTTTTAGTGCAAACCACCATTTTCGGCTTACAAACCCACATGTATGAATTGTTTCACAAAATCATAGTATAGTTTAGGTTGGAAAAGACCCTGAAGATCAAGTCCAACTGTTAACCCAGCACTGCCAAGTCCACCACTAACCTATGTCCTTAAGCACCATGACTACATGTCTGTTAAATACCTATGGAGCCTCAACCATATCCCTGGGCAGCCCCTTCCAATGCTTGACAACCCTTTTGGGATGAAATTTTTCCTAATACCGAATTTAAACCTTCCCTGGTACAACTTGGGGCCATTTCCTCTCATCTTGTCTCTTTTAACTTATTTCAGGTATTGCAGAGAGTGGTAAGGTCTCTCCTGAACCTCCTTTTCTCCAGGCTAAACAACCCCAGCTCCCATAGCTGCCCCTCATCAGACTTGTGCTCCAGACCCTTCATCAGCTTTGCTGCCCTTCTCTGGACACACTCCAGCACCTCGATGTCTTTCTTGATTGAGGGGCTCGGAACTGGACACAGCACTTGAGATGCAGCCTCACCAGTGCCAAGTACAAGGGGATAATCCCTGCCCTGGTCTTGCTGGCCACNTATTGCAGAGAGTGGTAAGGTCTCTCCTGAACCTCCTTTTCTCCAGGCTAAACAACCCCAGCTCCCATAGCTGCCCCTCATCAGACTTGTGCTCCAGACCCTTCATCAGCTTTGCTGCCCTTCTCTGGACACACTCCAGCACCTCGATGTCTTTCTTGATTGAGGGGCTCGGAACTGGACACAGCACTTGAGATGCAGCCTCACCAGTGCCAAGTACAAGGGGATAATCCCTGCCCTGGTCTTGCTGGCCACATTGTTGCTGATACAGCCCAGGATGCCATTGGGCTTCTTGGCCACCTGGGCACATGCTGGCTCATGTTCCGCTGTGGTCAGCCAGCACCCCCAGGTCCTTTTCCTCTGGGCAGCTTTCCAGGCACTCTGTCCCCAGCCTGTAGCACTGCAGGGGGTTGTTGTGACCCAGGGGCAGGACCTGGCACTTGGGCTTGTTGAACCCCCTATCGTTGGATTCAATCCAGCCTGTTCAGATCCCTCTGCAGAGCCTTTCTATTCTCCAGCAGACCAACACTCCCACCCAACTTGGTGTTGTCTGTGAACTGATTACAGCAGCCCTCAATCCCCTTGTCCAGATCATTGATAAAGATATTAAACAGGACTAATCCCCATACTGAGCCCTGGGGAACCACTATTCATAACCGGCTGCCAGCTGGATGTAAATCCATTCACCACTACGTTGGACCCACACATCCCGTTTTTTATGCAGGAAACAGTGCACCCATCCAAGCCCTAAGCAGCCAGTTTCTGCAGAACGCTGTGGGAAATGGTGTTAAAGGTTAGAGTGAAGTCCAGGTAGACAATATGCACAGCCTTTCTCTCCTCCACTAGGCAGGTCACCTGGTCATAGAAGATCAGGTCGTTCAAGCAAGACCTGCCTTTCCTAAACCATCCTGGCTGGGCCTGATGCCCTGGGTGTCCTGTGCCACATGATGGCACTCATGATGATTTGCTCCATGACCTTTCCTGGCACCAACACCAGGCTGGCAGGCCTGCAGCTCCCTAGATCATTCTTTCAAACCTTCCTGTAGATGAGTGACACATTTGCCAGCCTCCAGTCAACCAGGACCTCCCCAGCTGACCAGGACTGATGGTAAATGATTGAAAGTGGCTCGGTGAGCACTTCCAGCAGCTCCTTCAGTGCAGGAAACATGGCTGGAAAGCAGCCTGGCAGAAAAGGATCTGGAAGTGCTGGTTGACAGCCAGCTGACAGCACTGGCCAAGAAGGCCAGTGACATGCTGGCCTGTACTTGTGGCTAGCAGGACCACGGCAGTGATTGTCCCCCCTATACTCGGCACTGGTGAGGCCACACCTCGAATCTTACATTCAGTTCTGGGCCCCTCACTACAAGACACTGAGGGGCTGGAGCGTGTCCAGAGAAGGGCAATGAGGCTGGTGAACGGTCTGGAACACAAGTCCTGTGAGAGGCAGCTGAGGGAGGTGGGGTTGTTCAACCTGCAGAAAAGGAGGCTCAGGGAGACCTTACTGCTCTCTACACCTGCCCGAAAGGAGACTGTAGACAGGAGGGAGTTGGTCTCTTCCAAGGCCATTCACAACAGAAGAAGAGGAAATGGACTCAAGCTGCACCAGGGGAGGTTCATCTTGGACATCAGGAGGAATTTTTTCACTGAAAGGGTGGTGAAGAATTGAAAGGAGCTGCCCAGCAGGGTGAGGGAGTCCTTGTCCCCAAAGTGCTCAAGAACTAACTGGATGTGGCACTTAGTGCTATGGTTTACTTGACAGATTGGTGCTTGGTCAAAGGTTGGACTTGATGATCTTGGAAGTCTTTCCCAACCTTAGTGAACCTGTGATTCTATTCTATGAATCTGCTCCCCATCCCTGTTTTCCAGCTCAGGGGGCTAGTACCCAGAGACCAACTGGTCTTACTCAGTCTTCAAGACTGAGGCAAAGGAGGCATGAAATACCTCAGCCTTTTCCTCATCCTTTGTCACCGTTTCCTTCTGCATCCAATAAAGGATGGAGATTCTACTCAGCCCTCCTTTTGCTGCTGACGTATTTACAGAAATATTTTCTTTTGTCTTTTATGGCAGTAACCACTTTATGTTCTAGCTGGGTTTTGGACCCTCTAATTTTTCTCCCTGCATAACCTCATGACATCTTTTAGTCCTCCTGAGTTGCCTGCCCCTTCTGCCAAAGGTCACAATCTCTTCTTTCTTCCTTCAGTTCCAGCCAGAGATTCCTGTTCAGCCAGGCCGGTCTTCTTCCACGCTGGCTCACCCTCCAGCACACAGTGATGGCGATTACCACTGTCCTCAGAACATCATGTTTGAGAAGGAGGATTCTTATTAATTAAGATGCTTTTATACAAAACCATTTGTATAGACCACTATCTTCCAAACACACGGCAACCGATAATCCCTTACTACAGGATGTTTTCCCTAGATTATTATTAGGGTTGATTTTACTCTAAGGTAAACATCAGAACATATTTCACAAACTAAACTCTCAGTTTGCTATTCAATCAATCTGCATGTCTCCTATCAAAACAAAAAAACCCCAGATAGTGAAAAGCTCAAACATTAACTAATGATTTTGCAACAAACTTGGCAAAATGCCAGGGATTCGTAGCACATAGGTAAGATTATACGGGCTGGGAAGGAGATAATGTTAACAGCCCTCCTACACCAGAGCTGAGAGCCATCCAGCTTATTATTCCCTGAAGAAACCAGAAGTTCAGAGAAAGCATGTACAAAAGGGGGTATGGCTCTGTAATCCATGTAGTCAAGTTAGCCATTTGCTGGTTGTGATTATCTTGTTTACCAGTAATTGATTGTCCTAAGCTTCAGAAAAACATTCAAGTGATTTCTGATCCCATTCTACACTTCTGTTTTCCATGACACTGCATGACAACATTTGCAATTTAAACATACAGAATATCAGTAAAAGAAAGCTTCCCATTTCTTCATTTTGGTAGCCGTTCAGAAAAGTCTTGTTCTTTTCATTCATTTTCATAACAGACAAAGAATTTCATGATTAGATCATAACGGATCAGCCCCCACCAAGTTCTCTTTCTTACTTGAAGTCCTAACCTTCTTTCCCTGTTTTTACAGCGGTTGTTACATTAACTTCAGTGGTTCTCGTTGGGATTTTCTCTCCCTTTCCCATGGCAGGCGTTCCCAACAGCAAACCTGCGGGCAGGCTCCCTGTTCACATCCCGCTGTTCCAGGAGCCAAGCGCTGCACAACCCACCTCAGAAAGCTGTTCAAAGCCACCTCACCGCGCTGCCCCCAAGCAGCAGCCTCAGCTCAGAGCTGGTTTATGCCTATTTAGGTGTTGCTCTTCCTCACACACAGGCTTGGCGTTTGTCAACACTGGATTTTACTTCCTTCGCTATTTCCTACTGATTTCACAGAACTATAAGGGTTGGAAGGGACCTCTGGACATGATCTAGTCCAATCCCGCTGGACTCTAGGGCCAGCTAGAGCAGGTTACACAGGAACGCGTCCAGGTGGGCTTGGAATGTCTCTAGACAGGGAGACTCCACGACCACCCTGGGCAAACTCTTCCAGTGCTCTGCCACCCTCAACGCTAAGCTCTTCCTCATTATTCCTATCACAAAAAGGGCGCAGGTGGATTCCGCTTTCTGCCTCCCTTCCTGGCTCCCCCTCCGGTCCTCCCCGATAAGGGAAACCCGCGGAA
>VZTA01002812.1:23368-43631 GCA_013398855.1 Mohoua ochrocephala
GGGGCAGCCGCGGCGGGCACGGAGCCGCCCCCGCAGCCCCGCGGGCGGAGCGAACGCGCTCGTACACGGCGGGCAGGGCTGCGCCGGCACATCCATCCCCTTCCCGCCCGCGATCGCAGCATGTGCTGCGTCCTCCACGTAAAAACCTAAGAAGCGTCGAATGCGGCTGTGGCCTCGCCAGGCTGCTGGTGAAATTGGGCACACGGGCGCTTCGCTTTCCACGGCAGCTCGAGTGTCTGGTTTTTTGTTTGCTTTATTTAGTTGTATTTTATATCTATGTATAATATAGATAGATTATGAATACCTACTATATATTGTAAGATATATATATATATGCACAGATTTTATTTATATTTAATTACATACTTTTTTAAACTTTTATATGTATTTATGTCTATTTTTTCTGCTCGGCTATCTTGTACACTGTATCCGTCTACCTGGCTGGGTTTTGTAACACCAGCAGACACAGCCCCACCAAGGCAGGGTGTGGCCAGGACTGGATTCCTCTGCTGCTTTTTAAAGACTTGTTTGGCTGGTCTTTTGGTCAAAACGCAGCACTTTGGAGGTTAAATAAAAAATGCCAGATTCTTAATTTTGTGCCAGATCTGTGACTTTCAAATGAAAGCTGAAGACCTTATATAACATTTGCTGTGGAATGGAACAAACTGCACATTTCCTTTTATGCAGCTTGAAATGCTGTCCTGCATACGCTGCTTCTTTTGTAAATAGAGTTGAACAACCACATTTTTTAAAGTTATCTAGTTATTTTACTTTGCAGTGGAAGTGATTGGTAATCAGCAATGTGGTTTCTGTCCCCGTGCCTGCAGCATCCTGCTGTTGTCAGGCCAGCTCACAGGTGTCTGGAATGCGAAGTGGTGGAGCCAGGCAGGGGCCAGGGCTCTGCTCGTTTGTCAGACATGGCCCTGGCAAAGGAGGGTGAGACGAGTTAGTTGTGGCGTTCTCAGGTGTGGCTCTGCCATATTATGTAAGTGAGCAGTGTAGAGTGCCTTTAGTCCTGCTTTCTGTCAAATGAAGTCCCTTGAGGTGTCGACACTGGAAGCAGAGTCCCCCCTTACACTCCCCTTCCTGTGTTTGTGGGTTGGGGAACGTGAGGCTCTCTATAGAAGTGAGTGCTTGGAAGGCCGTCCTAGAGTCCTATAAAACCCAGTGTTTGTGTCTGTGTCACATGTAGGCACACGCCTAGCTCCAATTTTGGGACAAAGTCTTTCATGTTTCCCTGTCTTGGGGAGGATCCTTATCTGAAGTGTTGTCCTGCATTCTTCATCGAAGGGATTGTCAAGCATTGGAACAGGCTGCCCAAGGAGGTGGTGGAGTCACCATCCCTGAAGGTGTTTAAGGAACAACTGGACGTGGCACTTAGGGCCGTGGTCTAGTTGACAAAGTGGTGTTTGGTCAAAGGTTGGACTTGGTGATCTCAGAGGTGTTTTCCAACCTAAATTATTCTGTCATTTTCAGCCTTCAGCAGTGGAAGAGAGATACAGTTTGTGCCTTCTTCAGCTATTGGCAACTTCATACCTTTGAAATGAACAGAATTCACTGTTTTTCTTTGCATTGTGTCACGGTTTCTCAACATTAAGAATTACTATTTCTGATGTAATAAGCTCTCCATATTTTGGGGGCTTTTTAAACAGCTGTTGCATTGTGGTGGAAGAGCCCGTAATGCAGGGCTGCTATGAAGGATAACCTGTATGACTTAGTGGAGAAGAAACGCTCTTGTGAACAAGATAATCTAAGAATTTAGGCAGGACTAGGGCTCTTCAAATTCTTGATTAATAAATATCAAGCACCTTCACTTTTAAAATGTTTATTCCTCTTAGCTTGAAGAAATGTTTCTTGTGTGATTAATTGTAGGAATTAATTAGTTGTGGGAATTGGTGACTTCTTAGATTTGATTCACACACATAGTGAATTGGGACATCTATGAGGTGTGGAAATGAGAGAATCAGGATGATGGTGACAGTTTTCTTGACAGAAATGCTAAGTATTTTCGTTGGGAAAAAAGCAGAGTCTGTATTTTGTTAAGGTAGTTAATATTTTTTCATGGTAGTATAGAGGGCTATTGTGTAATGCACATCTGGGTTTCATGTGTTACGTTTTTGTTCTCTCTGTGCTTCTGGCCCTGGTGAGAAGATAAACAAGATGTTTGTTTAGGATTTTTGTATAAAAACAGCCTTGTTTTAGTTAAAGCTTTCCTGTGCAAAGGGTAATAATGTACTTGTTAATCTGCTTGGGTTGCCTTGAAGTTTATTCTTCATGATTAAGATAGAGTTAACAAGTCAAAATTGGGATTCCCTCTGGGATTTTCCCCTTACCCCCCCCGTCTAAATTTCACATATCATACCAACTCTTGTATTAAGATGGGATGAGACAGGTAGAACTGAATTTGTAGCTCTGACTTAGCTTCAGTCGTGCTACTTATCTTGCTTGGTGGGTAGCACCCCTTTGGTGCCGGTTGTTTACACATCCACCATATTATAATAAGTGTATATGAAAGACTTACTAAAAGGGTTTCAAGTAGACAGTTTCCTGGGGCATGGGTGTGGGGTGGATAGGTGTGGTGGCATGTTTTGAGCCAAAGCCTGCAATTCTTGTAGTACAGTTCTTGCTAGAGTTCACACGTGAGTCTCAGATAGCCCCCAGGATAACTCCGCCTTTCATGCTTGTTTTGGAGCACATCACTGTCTCTCTATTCTTGAAAATGCTGTTTTCTGGTTCTTTTTGCACAAATGGAGTGATTTCATCCCCGTGCCGCTTGTGTTTATCCTTTCTTCTAGCGCAAAGTCTACGATGTGGTTGTAGAACTATGGACTTGGGATTTTAGTATTCTTGTAATTGCTAAAGGTTACAAGAATTTTTGAAGGCTTTTAGCTACAGGTGTTCCACTACTCTGCTTCCTGTGCAGCTGAACAGGTGCCTAATGTGCTTTTTGGAACAAATCCTCTGTGCCTCAGGCAGGTATTAACTGTCTTCACACGCCACAGTTCCTTAGAAATAAGGAACATCACCTCGTTGAAACATCTTGCATATACAAGGGGAACACATTTTTCTTTAAAGTACATTGTTCAGCTTTGTCACTATCGTTTTACCCTCATGTATTCCAGCTCTCATCAGAAAAGATGAGAGGAAATTCAGCATCTCTAATTAGAAGTTTCTCCAAGCTGACTTCAGTACAAAAACTGCTGGGAACCCAACTTGTCAAATGCTTTTGATAACGCAGGAGACTCTGTGTTACAAGGCTTTTTTTCCTTGACTTTTCTCAAGGAAATAGTTGATTCAAAGTGGGACTGAGGACTGATGCCACATAAAGTTACAAAGTGGTCAACTTTGTGTTTGAGTTAGTGAAGTTCTTTCCTCTTTGTGGAGAAAAGTAATAAAAATTATGCCACGATGAAACGGGGCATGGGGTTTTTGCATGTTGTAGGGTTATTTTAGCATTAACAAAAGGGATATTTCATGTGAAAAATATTGAGTTCCCGTGGTCTAGAAGTGCATACATAATTGGTAGCAAGATTTGAAAAGGCAGCTTGTAAACACTAGAGCTGACCAAAAATCTTTTAATCTTTTGGACACGATCCATGACAATAGTCACACTGATACAGCTAACAAGCATTATTACTTTTATCACATTTCATACAATTTAATTTATCTCAGATAGCCTGTGCAGAGCCTAAGCTTATTTTGGATGTGTTCTTTTATATAATTATGGCATTTCAAATAAATTTTGCTTTGCTTTCAAAAAGGTCATCAGCTAACATCTCAATTTCTATCTCTGTAAGCCTGAGTTGACAAAATACCTCTGCTTAAAGGACAACAGCATAAAAACTTGACCATGAAGAAGTTTACTTACTCCTTTAAAAAAGTCATAGCAGAAAGCCTTAAACCTACATTCGGTGCTTATCCTCAGCAAGTTTGCTGATGACATGAAGCTGAGCAGTGCCATTGATACAACAGAAGGATGGGATGCTACGGAGAGGGAGGGACCTGGACAAGCTTGAGAAGTGGTACCGCGAGAACCTCATGAAGTTCAACAAGTCCAAGTCCAAGGTGCTGCACCTGGGTCAAGGCAATCCCAGATACAGGTACGGATTGGGAGAGGAACCGAGAGCAGCACTGCTGAGAAGGACTTGGAGGTTCTGGTGGACAAATGCTGGACATGAGTTGGCGATGTGCACTTGCAGCCCAGAAAACCAACTGCACCCTGGGCTGCATCCAAAGCAGCATGGGCAGCAGGGCAAGGGATGGGATTCTCCCCCTCTGCTCTGCTCTCATGAGACCCCACCTGGAGTGCTGCATCCAGCTCTGGAGTTCTTAGCACAAGACAAATGTGGACCTGTTGGAGCAAATCCAGAGGAGGGCAACAGAGATGATCAAAGGGATGAAGCACCTCTCCTGTGGAGACAGGCTGAGAAAGCTGGGTTTGTTCAGCATGGAGAACAGAGAACTCCAGGGAGACCTCATTGTGGCCTTCTGGTACTTGAAAGGGAGCCTATGAAAAGAGGTAGAGGCGATGCCTAAAAGGTGACTTTTTACACAGGCAGATAGTGATAGAACAAGGGGTAGCATTTTAAACTAAAAGAGGGGAGACTTAAATTAGATGTTAGAAATACATTCTTTACTGTGAGGGTGGTGAGGCACTGGGAACAGGTTGCCCAGAGGAGCTGTGGATACCTCATCGGTGAAAGTGTTCATGGCCACATTGGGTGGGACTTTGAGCAACCTGGTCTAGGGGAAGGTGTCCCTGCCCATTCCAGGGGGCTGGAACTGGATGATCTTTCAGGTGCCTTCCAACACGAACCATTCAATGATTCTCTAATAAAGGCTGTGAAGAGTTACTCGCCTTAGAGTACCAGCTAATGGTAGGCATAGTGCACGTGCAGGTTGGGGTGAGGCAGTTTGCTTCTCCAGGTTTAGAGTTGCCACATTTACATGCCTCTGATAATTCTGGCTCCCTTTGAGTTATCTTCAGAAGTGTTTTGATTTCCATAACTCATAGTAATATATTAAAAAAACTAAATGCACACACACACACACAAAACCCCCCAAAACTCAAAACTGCAGGCTTCTAGAGATGAGAACAGAGGAAGAAATCTGCTCATCTATCTCCATTACTTCATTTCTGTCAATGAAAGGCCTTCTGTGTTTGAAATGGTTCTTTTTTCAATAAAGACTTGTGATTCTTTATATTTTGGGTTGATTCCATACTGTGTGTTTGCATGCTAAAGTCCAAATGTAGATGCCTGTGTTTCTTCTCCTTGTCTGACTTCTTAGCTGTCTTGCAATAACCATACAGATGTGATGCAAGTTTGCGTAAAGGTTTTCAGAAGTATTTATCTTAATGGCATTTGTTATTCCTCCCTCCACACAAATTGCTGTGATTTAAATGTATAAATAAGTGTAATTGTGGAAATAGAAGCTTCACAAATTCTATAATAATTTCTTATCATAATGTTCTGCATTAAAAAATTGTTCAAAATACTGTAAGTATCTCAGCTTTCTATGTTGATAGAAATGTCTGTGAGATTCTCCTCCTTGAAATGTAGAATTGTTGGGCTGTTTTCCTTTTAGAGAAGGGACTATCTTCTGTTATGTGTCATTCCTTTTCCATATTTGAGTTCTTGAAGGCTGAATTTAGTTGTAGCTTCAGTATGCTCATGAGGTTTTTCCTGGGCACAGGCTGTCGTCAACAGCTAACTTTAGCAGGTTATTGCAGGTAAACCAAGGAAAAACAGGCTGGTTTTAACATGGATAAGAGTGGGGTTTTTTTTCATTTTCAGCTTTATTTTTAAGCACTTTTTTTTATTTCCTTCCATTGGAGTGTTTGGACAGGATAGATTTCCATCTGTCTTAGGTAAACCTTAAAATACTTCCACCTCCTTGATTTCTGTGTGCTGTTAGCTGCATGTTCTGCAGACCTTTCTCGTCCGTTCTGCCTCTCTCACCACTACCAGCGCCAGCTTAACGCAATACCATCCAGTAAACAACTTGTTCTCCAGGGTGGGGAAGGAGGAATGTGTAGTTACTTCAAGTCACAGTATAAAATCCCTTAGGGTTGTGAAAGCACACATTGGAGTCTTCCAGTGCAGCTCAGCTGACGCTCTGCAAGGCCATGTAGTGCTTGCTGTAGTACCCTGCCATAACTTGTACTGGCATTGACATATCACTAACTCCTCACACTGGTGTTGTTGATGAACAGTGAAGTGTGGAAGTTGGTAAAACTTCAGGAATCCGAGTTATAAAGATCCTAGTAGAAATACATGAGTTTAGTGCAAAACCTCTGTACAGAGACCCTGTTTTCTACTTTTCAGCTCTGCTTCCATTGCCTTGCACTGATGTATTATTTGTTGTCTCCTGTCTCCCGTGCTGTTCTCGAGGTGCCTATGTCAGAATTGTCCAGCCTTGCCAGTTGGCATGACCAGTGTGTCAGTAAGGCTTTCTCATTCCCTGCTACTGCTTTCGTAGACTCCTTGCCTATACCATTAGTCCTTTGTAGCAGGATGATCAAAGTGTAAGTTCTGAGCCTTGCCTTGTTCATGGTCCTTGGAATCTGGAGGAAACAGTATCTGCTTGTTGCTGTTTGTTCCAAAACCAGGAGTAAGGAGCTCAGGCTCTGACAACAGTAGACTGCTGGATTTTAACTAAAGAGGGTAGTTATTGCCTTTATTTTTTAACATCCTTTTCCTGTAGGTTCCTTTTCAACTTATTCCGCTATTTGCTTGAACTCCACAGATCTTCTCTTGGCATTTCATTAACCTGGCTTCTTTGCTTTCAGTCATTGGCTTCAAGTGTTGGAAATCATAAACGGAGAGAGACTCATAGAGACACGTTTAGCATAGGCTGCTGCTTGTCGTCCACAGCTCTGTATAGCATCGCTTTTTCCTGGGCTGGGCAAAATGCTTACGATGCACATCTGGCATGCTGTTCAAGGAACTCCAAGTACCAGATGGATCCCAAGGCTGGAGCTGGCTACCGCAGTATCAGGTCGTTACACATTTGCGAAACCAAAATTGCATTAATCTCTTTAATAGTAATGCCAAATTGCAATCTCTTGTTTAGGCCCTTTTCCAGTGCTGCACAGTCTTGTTTTTCAGGTTTCTCCTTCCCATTAGAATGTTGTTCTTTAACTTTTCTTGACTGTGCTAGTTTTCATGTTTATAAATGTTCATAATTTTGAATGTTCTCTGTTCATACAAGCCTTTTAGCATTTATGTTCCTGATGTAACCATGGGTATTTGCAAATCAGCTATGCCTTAATGTATTCTTGTGCTGCTTCTGAACTTTTTAGTGAAGTGAAAGTAAAGACTGAATAAATGTGTGAGGCTTATAGAGGTATTAGTCACTGTTTTTTCTTCTTTTTGTAGCCAAAAGACCCCACAAAACCACTTTTCACCAAATGCTTCAAAGCTCAAACATACGTGGGAGACATATGTGTGAAATCTGCATGCAAGTCTTTGTCTCCCCTTTGTCATCCATTCTTTGAAACTGTACTTTTGATGTTTGGGTTCTCGTAATGCCCCTGTGCTTTATTTCACCCGTTCACATTCAGCATAATTTTGATTGTATCAGAATTAGTTATAGCTTTTAAGTAAAAAGGCTTTATTTATTCTTTAATGCACCTTGCTCAGATAATTTCACCAAATGTTCAGCCAGCAAATTATTACTGTTAGTCAGAATGTAAATTAGAGGCTGACGCATTTGCCTCATCAGCTTACAAATTAAGCAGTTAATCAATTTTGGTGTGATATTCCCCCATGGGGTTTGTGTTGCTGACTCACATATGCTCAATATCTGCTCCTTTCAACAACAAGCAGGAGTACTAATGAAGCTTGCTCCCAGCTGAGCATTCGCTGGTCACGGCATTCCAAATCCATCAGTCAGTGTATCCTCCTGATAGATATTATTGTCTTATTGCTCCTGGTTACCTCTTTCCTGAGCAGTGCTTGAATACCAAACAGACAATTAGATATGCATACTTAAAAGCTAATAGTGAGGACAGTGCTACAGGGTTCTTACGTATGTTATTGATGGGGGAAACTGAACACGGAAATTCTGCTTATGTCTAAATATTTCATACAGTATTTTTGTTAAAAAGCAGATACGTCTAAATGATTTTTTTCACTAGACTTCCGATATTAAGTGAGTTTCTAAGGAAATAATTTTACAGTTCAAATTCTGAAGAAAGCTTGAGGGAGAGGAAGACAATATGATAGATGAACAGAAGTTGAAATAATTTCTGAGGTCACAGAAATCCCACTTACAGTTTGGTCTGTTTATAGAGTGATTAAAATAAATAGAAGCACGAATTTACTCCTTTACCTTCGCTATAATATTTATTTATTTTATTTCTATTGTATTTTGGGACAGATGCCACCATTTTGTAATGCAAACCTCCATGTCCGTTTTTTTAAAGTGAATAACTAGTTTTGAATTTTCTGACATATTTGTGCTATTTTTGATTTACTAGGGTTTTTTTTACAGAAAAACCAATAATTTTCTTTGCCTTAGGACAAAGTTTTATGAAATTGATTGATCTAAAATTTAATTGTTAGAGTCAGGCCTCGGCCGTGCTCTTTACGCACTATATATCGAACCATTAAACTTTGCCTTTTTAGTGTTGATTGTTGACTCTGTCCTTTTATAATCCTGAAATCTGTCAACTAAATCTTGAGTGTGGCATAGCCCAAGAGGGAGAGCCAAACTTCCCCCTTTCCTCAGTGATAAAAATACTATATTTCTTCTGCTGTGGTTCTGTGGGAGTCCAGCCAGGCCCTATCAGGCATCATATTATGCATAATTAAGGTCAGGGTGTGGATTTGCTTGTTTCTTTTTTTTTTTAAACAAGTCATTGGTTCCTCAAGGCTCCTGTAGGCATCCTGCCTGTTCCTTAGTATCTACACAATATTGTGGAAATAAATAAAGGAACTCAAAGTGAGCCGCTGGGGAAAGAATCATATGGTTACCACTTTGAGTAACTGTTGGTTTTCAGCATGGAAGTGTTTAATCAGGTTGCTTATTCGTCCTGCCTATTGTTAAAGCCTCTCTGTGCCATGTTTGCTTGCCAATTAATGACACTTTAATTTTCATGCCTGCTACTGTCTAAATTAAAATCTTACTTGCAGCCCTTCTCTACAAGGTGTAGTTTTCAGTTGGTAGTGCGTTCAAGCTCTTTTTTTTTTCCTTTCCTTTTCCCATTTCTGGGAAAATTTACCTCTGTTGTGCTTTAGAAATATCACCCATGTCTTAGCTTCTGAAAGTGTACAAGTCTAGCCTCATGCAAATTAACTGGCAGAATGTTGTTGTCAAATCCACCTGCTGTGTCTTAGTCCAGAAAAATAATCCTGCATTACTTCAGTCTGTGACAAGAAGGGAAAAAACAAGGAATAATGGAGGAGTGAATTCCTGTAGCTACCCAAGGAATGCAGAAGAAATAAGGATGCAGGAAACAAGTGATGCAGGGAGAAAGTATAGTTTCTGCTGTTAGTTTGAGGATGGGAAGTTAAGCTTTCCTGTGCTTGCTGTTGTAGTGTACAGCTAGATGAATGTCTCTCCAGTTTCTCCATTCCCTGGTAATAAAGGTACCCCACACTATGTGGCACCAAAAAAAAAAAATACCCTTTTGGAAGGGTTGGAGTGGAAATACCTAATTTTCAATTTGCTTAAGTAATGCTATTTTTCTGTGCAAAGTTTGTATTTTAGAATACAGTTTTTTGAATCTTAGTGCAGGTAAAACGTAGAATGGTTTGGGTTGGAAGGGAAAAGGACATCTAATCCAACCTCTCCTGCAATAGGCAGGGACACCTTTGACTGGAGCAGGTTGCTAAGAGCAACCAGTTATGTATTGAGAGGTGAAGGGACAGTGAGGTAGGAACAGTATTACCTTTGTTGACTCCTGAAGTTCAGCTTCGAATTGTCTTCAATTAAATAGTAGCTCCTACGTGCACAGTGCCATGCACACAGTGTTTTCTGGTAACCGTCAAGTCTTTCTGAAGCAATTCTGAATCCGAAAATGCTTATAGAAACTGTAAAGTGATTTTATTTTTTCCCCCACTATATTCTTCCTGTTTGCAGACTTTTAGGTCTGAAAACGCCTCATGTTTTCTCAATGGATTTAGCTAAGGGATTTCTCTTCTAATCTGTATGAAATAAGAGCTTTTTTTTTGGTAGTCGGAAGAATAATTAGAGATATTTCTCCGGATTCTGAGATTAGCCTAAGAGAAGCGAAGGGGAGGAAAGGGGAGGAAGGAATGCATGTGAAGACAAGGAAGAAGAGTTTGAGAAGAGCACAGAAGTTTATTTTATTTCTCTAATCTAGAAGCTGGAAAATGCTTGCTTTTGCTCAGTAAAGTTTTTTAACTCCCCGATGTTTTCATCTCCCCAGTGGTTTTTTATCTCCAGTGTACACATCTTATTTTCATTGTCTCGATCGCTTTGCTAGAAGTCTTGCATGGTCAGGCACATAGCTGTCCATTTTACCACAGTTTAATCTTACTGAACCATAAGAATAATTAAGTATCATGAAATGTGAATTTTGGGTAGACTGGGTAGGTGACCCTTCCCAAACTCCAGACCTCAAGACTTGCAAAGTATCTTTAGTGAGAACCTACATATAGAAGTGTTCACCTGATTTTGCAAATGGACATCCACTGTGTATTACAATGTTAATTATTAGTTACAAATTATAATATGGTGGATTTATTCTTCTTGCCTTCTTGAGAAGAATGGTGTTGCAATATGCTTTTTGGGACTGCCTCAGTGTATCTCCATACAAAAGCAGAAATCTTATTTTTCTCTTACAACATGCTGGTCATGTTTGCCCTCTGACCTTGAAAATGCAGAGTGAAGTACAAACAACAGAAGTAATGGGAACATTTGCTCCACCCCAGTTGTTAACCAAAAGCAATTGTGAGTTCATGTTTTATTTGGGCTACACTGGCCTCTCTTTTTACCACGTAGCCAGGTTCCAGCCTGGGGAAGCCTTCCAACCACAGAAGAAATGCATGTTCAAAACTCCTGCAAGCAGTTTGGCAATTTTAGTACCGTAACAGTCAGAGAAAATTCACATGCCAAGGACTTTTTCAGAAAGTCCTGAGCTCTTAGAGCTTCACCTTCTCCTGTCCTTTCACACTCAGGGTCTTGACTATCATCTTAATTTTCTGAAAAGAGAAGGGATGATTAGGAGATAGAATTAATATTTCTACTTTGATACTGCAGCATGGTTTAGAGTCTGTTGCATTCTATACATTTCCTTCTGTTCCCAGAGAGGCTGATATTTCTGCACAGCCTTCTGATGACTGGTGTCACTTCAAACTCTCCAAGGTTATACCTGCTGCATCTTCACCAAAGCCAAATGTTGCTGCAGGCTGTCTCAGGGGACACTAATCCAGACACGCAACTGTCAAAATCTCTCTCGTTCTTGGAATCTTCCTTCTTGCCTGGAGAACATACTAGAGGAATATTCTTCTCATTGAAAAGTGGAGGTGTATCGTATTCTAGTCAATGGAGGCTGGACAGAAACTTGGCTGACTTGCTGCGATGTGCTTCGCTTGGTCTGAGCTGAATTGCTCTCCAAGCTTCGTTGATGTAATCTCAAAATGTGTTTAGTCCTCACCTTCTTGGTTTTGGGTGGGAATGTTGCCCAGAGTGAAGAGATGAATGAATGTTCAGTTCTGATTTTACAGAAAATGAAAAGAGTGATGGGCTGTTAAGAACATTTGCCTGACTGGCAGTGCAGAATTGGTTACAGTGCTTCAGGTGAAGCACTGGGTACTTTTCAGGTATGATTTCCTAAATTTAAGCTTTAATTCCTTGGCTTAAGCACCAATGTAAACGCTGTGATTCTCTAATGGGTTGAATAACTGCATCTCCTCTTGGGCTAAGTATGAACTGTTCATTGTGTCTGGGAATTCAGATTACATGCCTGCTTAGAGAGATTTGAGTGTCCTGAAGCAACCAGGAAACTGAGAGGGACGTGTAGGACGTGTAGGCCAATTTAAAAAATAGTCCACTTTTGACTGAATGTTGTTTCTCTATGCACAGTCTTTTTTATGCGTTTGTGAATTTAGGAACAGTAGAATTTTATGGAAATACTGTTGCTAGTTTTTTTCAGAGATGTGACATGAGACTAGATGCATCTGTGGTCTGGCAATATATTCATGTGTTAGCTGGACAGTTTGTTGCTGATAAGCTTGGAAATAATGAGTGTTATTATGTCCAGACAGGGAAACAAGAATAATGTAAGTGATAGCTCTGAGGGATTTTAGTAAATGTAACAATCAAAACTAACTCCTATCTCTTTAACTGCACTAAGGCTTCTTTTTGCAAATCTACAGGTGAAACATTACTATTCATACAAAAATTGTATTTATAATGTTGCAGAATACTAATATTTTATAATACTTGATTCTGTCCAGTCGTTGACTAGTGACAGCAGGTGGATCAAAATGGAATGCTCATACTCCTGTAGACTTAATGATCTCATCGGTTTGGAGGGTAGATTTCAAGATTTTGTGTGTTTGCTACTGTACTCCGCACCTTTATAAAGTAAACATAACTTACCTCCAATCTGTGCTTTTTCCTCAGTGGAAATACATGAGGAGCTTATGACAGATCACATTGGAAAGAAAATATTGATAAGACCTTCAACAGGAAGTAGATTTCTAAAGGAAATTTCTTGGTCTGAAACAGAATTTTGTTCACTTTCAGAACATGCCACATGTTTAGCTCTGTAAGAGAAGTGGCCTGAAGAAGTGTGAAACTTTAAGTGTTCATGAGTCACCAGCTGCAAGTTGCTCTGCTGTTTGAAGGAGTTGACGGTGGTGTAGAGAAGAGCAATTAGAGCGGTCAGTGATGAAGCAACTACCTTGAGGAAAGACTGAGAAGGCTGTGATTCTTGCAAGAGTGGAAAAGGCTGGGGGCTTTGACTATTTATAAAAGCATGAAGATAGTAGATAAGTTGAATGCATTAGGTGTTCACCAGAACTTGTGAGACTTGAGCTAGCAGGCATTCACTGTAACTAGCAGATTAATTTAAAACAGAGCACGTATTTCTTTAAGTAGGAGGTGAACTGCTCCTGCAGGAATTCTGAAGGCAGAGTATCAGCAGGTTTGAAAAGGCATTAGACAAATTCATATGCAATAAACCCATAAATAAATAGCGACAGGAACAACTGAGGATGTGTCTCCAACACCCTTGCTGTTACCAGTGTGGATTCTGAACAAGTACAATGGAAAGAGATTGCATAAAAGAATCAGGCTTGTGCGTTTTCCTAAGTGGTGTCTTCAGTTAAAATTGTCAGAAACAAAATGTGGATCTGATGCAGAAGATAACTTCTTGCATTTGCTTGTTCCGTGTTTGTTTGATTTACTCTATTTGTAAAGAACCGCTTTTCCCATACAAATGATACTGTTTTTTCCTTATGAGATATCAAACTGACCATAATTTATTTCTTTCCTGCTTTACAGTGAACAACCCTATACCTTCCAACCTGAAGTCAGAAGCTAAAAAGGCAGCTAAAATACTACGAGAATTTACAGAAATAACTTCCAGAAATGGACCAGATAAAATTATACCACGTGAGTAAAGAAGATGCTTTAATTCAGCTAAAACCTTCAGCACTCCCCTGTGTTGCAGTCGTGCTGTCTTTACCAATTCCCTGTTTTCACTGACCAAAACTTAGAGATGAATGAAGATTTCAGGTGCCATAACTTCTTTGAAAATATTTTGGAAGTAAAGGGTTTCAGTTTGCTGTATTCTTGGCAGATGTTACTTACTGGGAGAGATCTTTTGAATGTTTACCACTGCAAGGTACCTGCACTGGAAGGCTTCCCTCCGGGATGGATGGACTGTCTCATGCTCAACCCTGTAAATGTCTGAACCTGGAATAGTAGCTCTAGCTCTTGAATGTCTGTGTTGATTAGAATTAGCTAGATGAAAATAAGTTGAAGCAAAGAGATCAGGGTGCATTTTCCCTTTGATACTGGTTCAGCACTCTTATTTGCTGCTGTCCTCTTTATTTTTACAGTTGTTACTCTGTGTTTCTCCTAGTGTCTTCCTCCACCTGGTTTTGCTGGTTGAGGTTTTGAATCCATAACTTTTATGTTCTGAAGGTCTGCAATAAGATTTGCAGGATGATGACACTGTATTTGCCATAAACACTGTCTAATGATACAAACTTCTTTGGCTGCTCTGTGTTATAGCGATTTAAATTTGGGCTCCTCCAAAAATTTGTGGAGGCATGGTTGTCAGCTCTTCACTGCCTGTTTTCTGTTTATCTTGCCAAGGGCACTCACACACAATGTGTGTGGCACTATACAAACTAATTCTATGCCTGCTAATCAAGACGGGTGAAGCAGTTGTGGCAGTGTATAGATTGTCACAGGCTAATGTGACCTGCAGCTAGGTTTGTGGTTCTCTGTGGTGGAGGTGCCATTATCAGTTCAACTTTTTTGCAGTTTCCTTTTAAGCTTTTGTTTCGATTATTTGACTCTTGTGTTCAAATTTGTTAAATGTTGAGTTTTGTTTTCCCCTTCTCTTAGAACTTCTCTTACAAGGTCTTGAATAAATTATTTTGCTGTTTCAGCTCATGTAATAGCTAAAGCCAAAGGCCTTGCAGTTTTGTCTGTTATCAAAGCTGGATTTTTGGTGACTGCTCGAGGTGGAAGTGGAATTGTATTAGCTCGTCTTCCTAATGGAAGTAAGTGGATATTTTCCTTTTGTACTTCATGAGAGAATTAAAAGAGATAATTTTTTTTTTTCGTTACTCTTTTCACAGCATAAGACAGGAGATGTGTGATGAGTCAGGCAAGTAGGTGACAGGTGACAATGTTTGGTGTGAAAGCTGTTTTGAAATCTTTGTACCTTTGTTTGACCAAATGTAAATGCTTTCAATATCTTTGTGGAAAAGAATGAAATATAAAAGTACGTAGTATGAAATTCATTTTAAAAATTCATTATATCTGATTATGAACAAGTGGATGAAAAATAATTTATAACAAGGAATTGTTTAGATCATGAGGGTTTGTACTTCTTAAATCCTTTCCTGTAGGATGAAGCATTATAGTTATGAATCTGTTGTAGTGGTTTTGAACACAGTTTTAAATAGATAATTTGTTAGCATTTTTTAAGTGTAATAATAAAACGAGTATTTTTTGTAATATATGGTTAAAATTCCTGAAATTTATCTTGTTTTACACGACAGCCTGGTCTGCTCCTTCTGCAATAGGAATTGCTGGCCTTGGTGGTGGATTTGAAATTGGAATTGAGGTATGATTTTGCATTTAAAATACTTGTTGGTAACTTTTTTTGCAAGAAATTAAAATTCATTGACGAAGATCTAAATGTTAGTGAGATAGTAGAATCTACTTTTATGTACAAAAAATACTATTATGAAATCCGTATGTGCAAGACAAACAAAAGAGGCGTTTTGATCCTATCAGTCAAATTGTTAGGAGACATTTAGATGGAAAGAAGTGACATGATGCTTATTTCCTTGATTTCTCACCTCTAGCAGACTGAATTTTTCACTTATGGAAAGCTTCCTGTCAGTGTTCCCATATAAGACAATTGAAGTTAATTGAAAAAGTTTCCTATACTAAATTCTGTGTCAAATGCTTTGCTAAAGAGCACAGGGACTCCATCTGGCAAGAAACAGTGTAAAGAAGTTGGAGTAAAATGGACTCCACTTAATGTTACTGTACTTCACACATTTCCCACTCACACTTGTGGTTACTGACATGCCCCTTCAGTTTGAAAGCACCAAAACTGGTGATGCCTCTTCTGAAGGAATACTATAGAAAAGGAGCCGGTTTCCAGCCAGCAGAAATGCTTAAGTAAAGGACTCCCAACATATTCAGAGAAACCCTGGTGAGCTGAACCCTGACAGAGCTCTGCCTCCGCTTCCCATTTCTTCTTCCTCACAGCTCCTTCACACTCATATGTTTTCATCTTTCCTCTGCTTCCCGACCCTAGCCTCCAGACTCGTCCTTCTCTTTCTCTCTGCTTAGCTTCTGTTCTGCTGATTCCCAAAGAAAATCAGAGGAACAATCTGCTGCCAACAAGATCTCTTGCAATGGGCATTCTGCTCTTTAGAAGAATCCATGTGTAGCTGATCTGGGTAATCCATGTCAGCCCCCAGTACATCTAGCCAGCTCTCCCTGTCCTGGCAGCCAGTCAGCCAGCACTCACATAATGAGCAACAGATCGATATTTTATTCTCTCCTCATTGTTCACTGTGTTCTCAGGCATTATTGCATGCACTTTTTAAAGGATGATGTGAATACAAAATCATTAATTTTTGTAAGGGATCTTCTTTGGTTGTTGGATTTTCTTTGGACTACAGGATCTGAATGCATTGTAAAGTGTTCAGTTTGAGCCCCAGAGTTTGTTTTGTAGTGAGGTGTGTTTGGTTTTTTCTTTCCTTTTAAGCCTCTTCATGTGTTTTGATTAATCTATGAAAATTTTCTTTTAATCATCTCCATCTGATATTTTCGATAACATAGACATTTCCTATTGATACTTAAATAATTTCAGTACAGAAGCTATTTGTGAGAGGAGTAATACAGAAGCTTTTTCTCTGAGTAATACTGCGCCCTTCATTTGAAATTTTAGTCAGCTTACAAAATGCTGTTTCCTTACTGGCATTATTATAACTCAATCTTTTTTATTTCTTGTAGAAAATACATGTTATTCAGAAATACCTGAGTGACTTAGGAGCCCAGAGTCTAATTTCAGCATTCTTCTAGTCCTATATAAACTTAGGTGTTTTAGAAACTAGGTGAAATTTATTCCTGTAGGGGAGATTATAGTTGATATAGTTGTAGTGATACTTATGGATGGTTTTAAATAACAAGAAGGAAATCACAGACTTCAGAAGTCACAGTGAGTTGGTACCTCAAATTAAAGACC
Source organism: Mohoua ochrocephala (assembly GCA_013398855.1). Classification (NCBI taxonomy): domain Eukaryota; kingdom Metazoa; phylum Chordata; class Aves; order Passeriformes; family Acanthizidae; genus Mohoua; species Mohoua ochrocephala. The sequence continues at coordinate 40,290 of VZTA01002812.1, forward strand.
AATTTTAAAATTCATATAAATGCTTTCCTTGAAGGTTTGCTCCCTCTGGATTTGCTTATCTTTAACAATGGATTCATCCTCTTAATGGGTAAGAAGAGGAAGCAGTATCCTGAAAGACATTCTCCCTCCATCCCTGGATCATTCAGAAACTGCTCCTGTGGCCATCTTTTGTTTGGGATGGGGTGGAGGTTACCAGGGGGCTAATAACAAATACCTCTCTTATCCTGTGTGTAATACTTCTAGCCTTGTTTTGCAAATAATCTGGTATTTCCTCTTGTATTCCCTGCTGTCACTGTTTGGAATTTGGGGTAAGTTGAAAATTTTTTTCTGAACTTGGCTTTCAGTCAAGTCCATCAGATGAAAGATCAGGCGCAGTAGTCCTCGGGTGCATTGCTACCTCTTCAATTATTAGGTTTAAGAGGTTCTTGAAGCAACTGACTACATGTCATGTTCAAGTCTTAAAAAGTTAATTCATATACACACACACCCACACACAGATATAAAACTCCTGTCATGAAAATAAAGTTTTATCAATAGCACTCATACCCTTGATGCTTTTTGTTCTTTGGACGGGAATGTTTGTTTAGTAAGTTCTGTCTTGCCTTTATTAATATAATTATGGAAGAATAAAAATGATTCACATCTGAAAATGCATTCATAATTGTTTGTATTAGCCATAGAAACTATAAAATTGTCAATTAGGAATTTTGAATGAAGATAGAGTTTCTGTTATAGCTGTTGTTTATCACATACTAACCATATCAGCACTTTGAAAAAAATCAGTCAAATTTGATTAAAAAAGTAGTTGAAAGGATTTTTCATTTCAAAATACCTTGCAGAAAAAGAATCAACTTTGTCATGAAAGCTGTTTCAAAATAATCCTTTACAAGAAAGAAAGTTCTTCTCCTGTGCTGTTCTTTCTTGTTAAAAAGCATAGTACTTTTATTTGATATTTTATAGGTCTCAGACTTAGTGATAATACTGAATCATGAAAGAGCGGTAGAAGCTTTTGCCAAAGGAGGGAATCTTACACTTGGAGGAAACCTTACTGTGGCTATTGGACCTCTGGGGAGGTGGGTAAAATGCTTTCCTAACAAGGCATATATGGAAGACAATTTTTAGAAGCCACATTGATGTGGCATTTTCTTTATATGTTACAAAACAACCTGGGCAACCTGTATGCTGACTGGACTATATTGTTCTTGCCAATCACTTTTTCCTTTTCTTTTCTATCCTTTTTTTTTTTTTCTTTCTTGATTAAATCATTTATTGATAGAAGGAAAGTGTTCTGAGATTTGCTCTCTTTTTGCAGGAGACTTCTTGGCTAGGCTCAATGAAGAGCACAGGTGCTTCTGTGCCTGACAGAACTACAATTTTTAGTAACATATGGGTGTGTGCTTTCTGTCACCACAGACCTGCCCAACAGTAAATAAAAACTACACCAAATAATTTCTTTTAAATCTTTCAGTGGTTAAGCCTGTTTACTTTGAGGGATGAGGTGAAATAACCGCTGAATAATTTAACTTGGAAATCAACCTTGCAAGACTGCTACTCCAACCTCCTGCTCAAAGCAGGAGATCTGTTACGACTTTAGATCAGGTTGCTCAGTCCTTTTTTCCAGTTGGGTCTTGAAAATCCCCAGTCTCAGATGGAGACTGCTTGGTTCTCTGGGCAACCTGCTCTACTGTTCAGCTATCCTGCCTTACATCCAATCAAAGTATTTCTTCTTTCTATTTATGTCAATAGCATTTTATTCTTCCACCATATGCTGCTATAAAGAGCCCGGCTTCATACTCTTGGTTACCTCTCCATAGATACTTGAAGCCTGTTAGGTTTGCCCCAAGTCTTCTCTTCTCCAGGCTTACCAAGCCCAGCTACCTCAGACTCTGCTTATGGAATATGTGCCTCCTTATGGCTATTTTCTTTATGATGATGAAGTTTTTTCCGATGGTTTTTAATCTTTTCTAACAAAATAAAAGGATGATACTTATTCCACAGAAGAGAGAGAAATCTGTGGATCAGAGAAGGGCGGTGAATGTCATCTTGCCCTACAAAGACATTTAGTACACTGTCCTGCAACATCTCTGTGTCCAAGCAGGGACATTGGTGTCAGGGTGGAGAGATGAGCAAATAGGTGAAGAACCAGATCATCAGGTTAGGAGAGCAGTGGTAAATGGTTCATGTTGCAGTCTGAAGCCAGATTTCTTTGGAATTCCTCAGGAGACTCTTCTAGGACCTCTCCTGCTTGGTATTTTTATCAATGACCTCGAGGAGCAGTTGCAAAATATACTCTTCAAGTTTGTGGACGACTCCAAACCAGAGGTTGCAGCCAATGCACGTCGGGGTGGGGCTACCATTCAGAGCAATGGACCTACAGTGTGTAGAGCACAGATCCAACACGAAACCCCATGAAATTAAGCAAGGACAAGTGCAAAGTTCTGCGCTCCTAGGAGAAGTTCCTTGGATGAACCCCCTGCCAGGCTGAGCAGCTACCCTACAGAGAAGGTGCTGGGATCCTGGCGGACAGTGGGGCTAAGCCAGCCAGTTTCCTGACAGAAAAGGCAGTTTACAGTGTAGGGGGTTGCATCAACGGGACTGAATGGTCACTTCCCAGTAGGTATGGGAAGTGACCATTCCCTTTTGCTTCACATTTCATAGACTGTGCCTAGAATATTGTGTTGAGTTTTAGCCCTGCAGAAAGTTGTTTATAAACCTGAGTGTGTGCAGTGAACAACTACCTAAATGGCCAGGGAAAATGCAGTGTGTGAACAATGAGGCTGGGGGAGCTCAGCTTACTGAAGCTGCATGAGAGAAGACCTTCTGAGGCTGCATTCCCAACAGGGCATCACCAAGAAGACAGACCCCACTTCACTACAGAGGTGCATGGCAAGACAATGAGAGACAGTAGTTATATATTGAAACAAGGAAGGTTCTGACTGGATATGAGAAAAAAAATGGACATGAATAAAATTGAGTGCTGATACAGGTTGCTCAGAGTGTCTGTGGAATTATATCTTTAGAATTCTTCAAAAACTGTCTGGACAAAGTCCAGAGCAACCTGCTCTCAATTTGATGTTATATCCATTTCAAGATGACTGCCTGATGTGTCTTTAAACCGAAAATATTATGTGATCCTGTGAAGGACAAATACTGTAGTCTTCCAAATCTACTGAGGTCCAATAAGACCTTACTTGAAGTGTTTTGTGCTGACCATAAAGTCTAGGAGGATTTGGAGATATTGAACAGGGTTTCAGTCACCAGTCCAAACATAATTAGATCATTTTAAAATGTGATTAAAGTGTTGCTTAATAGTTTTCAGAGGAGGCTGTTAAGATCCAGTTA
>VZTA01002813.1:0-78865 GCA_013398855.1 Mohoua ochrocephala
GCCCTGAGCCCTGGCACAGCCGGCCCTTGGCGGCCGCAGAGCCGATGTGTTTCCCCGTGTCCTGCCAATTCCAGGCAGACAGGCCGGCCGCGGGAACAGCTGCAGAGCAGGAAGCGAACCCAGAAGGAGCTGAAAGCTGATGTTGAGCAGCAGCAGCAGCAGGCGGGACGGAGGATGCCTGATGCAGCTCTGCTCCCTCGACCGTGTAGCACATTCCCGCTGGGACGGCGGATGCGCCGCAAGGGCAGCGATCGCCCTCCTGCAGGAGCACTTCTGTGCTAAACGTCAGGCAGGAAGCAAACCTGAGCGCGCTCAGGCGAAAAAGCTCATGTCATTTCAAAAACAACTCACCACAAGTTCACAATAGTTATTAACTATTATATTAACTGTAGTTTTCACAACATAAAATCCAATTATCTTGGAAAGTGAAATGATTTTCTATTTTAGCCTCGCTGGCTTTTTGAGGAGAGGCCTCTTCTTTTATGGTCATTCCTCATTTCTTATGGAGATGATTCGCACCCCTAGGAGACCTGAAACAGCCCCCCCAGTTCTGCATGGAGCAAGGCAACCCCAGCTCCTGGTACACTTTCCATAGAAGAGGATGCTGTGAAACAGGAAAATTTAATTCCTTCCTGGGTCCTATTCACATCTAGCTTGGTAATCCCACTTCTTGTTAGCAGTAATACTATAGACTGAGAAAACTTAGATTATGCTATTCTGCTCCAGACCTCTGGAGCAGCCTGTATCACTGCAGCCTTCCTACTTTGTCTGTATTCAGTCCCCTTCGGTGTCAGTCCTGCTCACTGGGAATTTGTTATGAAGAAAAACCTTAAATGCAAACTACTTCCCAGGCCAGTAAGAAATATTTAAACACTTCAGGCATTCAGTCTGTGATTCAGAGATTTATTTATAAAACTGTTGATTTTGGGACACTAAACCATTGCATTTAAACTGCAGAAGTGAGTCATATTTGTGGGAGGTAATTACTACCAGAAAGCACAACTAGCTTTTGTAGGTTTCTCTGTAAAATGTCCACTTATGATCCGCAACTACTAAAAATAACATGCTTTGTTGAATTTCAGCTCAAGTTATCTTTACAGAATTATGTGGCTTTATACATGTATTCTGTTTTCCTGACATATGAAGAAATAAATGACTCACACGCCTGAGAATTTATTTGAGTGTTTTATATGGACTGTCCTGACCAGGTAACTTGTTCTGCTTATATGGTTTTCATGAAAAGCAAAGACTTTGTGGTAACTTCTAGAGAGAAGCCATTTAGCATGGGAACAGCGATTGTAGCAAGCACTTATGAGCAGTGTTTGTTCATCAGAGAGGTCTCTGATTTCTTGTTTCATCCAAACCCACAATAATCTACTCAGTCTGTTCTCTTCTCCATGGGTAATAGATTTTGGGAGCTGGGGGAATTCCAGATGTCCAACACCTGCAGAAGCTACTTGCAGAGCTGAAGGGAACTTTCCTCATTATCCCTCAGTCATGACTGAGGAATTCAAGTTTATTTAACTTGTGGTCACTTAGCAGCACACCCTACTAGCAGATGAGTCAGATGGTATGCCACCTATCCCGAGAGAATACCCTGCAACCGGGTTCACAAAAATAATGTCCTCCATCCTGGCATAGTAGGCTTTGAACAGTTTTTCCCATGTCAATCAGTGAGAACTTAAGGTGCACCATGAACCCAAGCAGCCTTTCCTTGCTAGCAGGCCAAAAATGGAGCTGCTACCCAGCAGTTAAACCACACTGCTCTGAGCACCTCCTTCCCCTCCAAAATGGGCAGTTACAGAAGAGGCCTTCCTTTAAAAACTGCTATTACCTGTATGTGTGATTTGCCAGGAATCAGGTAGTGTCTGCTGCATTTCCCAGGAATCTTGTGTCAAGAAGATCATGGTCAGGAAGTCTTTTCCCCTGTTCCCCCTGCTCTTCCAAAGTGAATCCAGCTCCCACCAACTCCATAGCCTTGGTGAGGTGATGGGGTCAGAGGTGGAGAGCATGGGACTTGCACTTGCCTTTCCATGGCTTTCTGAGGAAGAAATCTAAACATTATCATTCTTAGCTATACTCCTTTGAGCAGCTCCACCTTATTCTACCCACATTTTGTTGACAAATAAGCACTTATTTTATTTTTCCTGGCTTTAAATATATTTTTTTCCCCCTGGGATCAGGTTTTAATTACCAGCTGGCTCTGGACAAATGTGCTGCACTTGGCCATGGCAGCAGGGGTTTGTCCACATAAAGTGAGCTCCCCATGCTGCTGGGATGCCACCCTGATGTACCCACCCAGGAAGAGGGCTGAGTGACTGTCAACCCACACTTGGAGACATTGAGGGATGTCAGCTGGTGGTCAGGAAAGGTCAGGACTGTCTCTTATCACTAAGATTAACTCAATTGGTAAGAGCAGGGTGCTGATAATGCCAAGGTCATGCGTTTGACCCCTGAACAGGCCATTCACTTAAGAGTTGGACTCAATGATCTCAGTGAGTACATCCCAACTCAGAATATTCAGTGATGCTATGAAACCTATTCCTTCTTTTGCTCACAAGGAGCTTTCAGAGCTACCTTTCTTCCCTCCTGACTACCGGCATTGAAGTGCACTTGGGTACACTTTACACTTTTACCTTTACAGGCAGTGGTAAAGGGCTTTTCCCACTTCCTAGCTCACCTGCCCTCCATCACAGCCGCTTTGTCTTATTCCTTCTTCTCGCTGCAAGCTACTGCTCTGGCTTAGGGTGAGCTTTGCTTCCATGGTGCTTCGTCTGGGCCTCTCTACACCCCGACCCCACCATTTTTAAACATAATGAGTTGGTACAGTCTCCTGTATATTACTGGAAGTAGAAACTCCTTCATGCTGTGCCTCCTTTTCTAACAGGAAACACCTTGCCAGAGCACTGAGGTGACACAGCCCAGATCTTGCACCAGGAGAGATTTACTCTGTGCCTTCTTGCTTCTCTGCCCTTCTGACTTTGGTACTGTCAGAAAGGACTGACTGAAAGGACTGTCTACCTTTCAGTTTCTGCCGAGAGACTTTGGCCCGATATGGAGAAACATTAAGAAAGGCTGCCTGCAGGCAGGCAGGCAGACAGACAGAACAATAACAGCACTTTGGTACAGAATTTGGGCTCTGCAGTCTCTGGTTCATATGTTTGTGCAGGGAGTCAGCAGCATTTTCAAGCCAGTTGCTTCCAGTGATTCACTTTCAGAAGACCTAGAAATGTTGTGAGGATTGCAAGGATAAAGATTGGTCATAGATTACTCATAAAAAGCTAGATATTTTAGTAGAATAAATTAAATGCTAGCTGACAATCTGCTTGCCAAGTTTTAGTTCAGTAGAGTTGAAATGGCCAAGTTTTTAATGCCAACAATTGAGGTTTGCAAAGGAAATACCAAACCAACCTGGTGGAAAAAGAGGCGGACATTAAATTACAGAGCAAAGACTGCCTTTGCTTTGTAGGTGGAGAAATAAACAAATTACAAAAAAGAAAATCAGTTTGAGTTTTTCAATTTGATTCCTGTGCCTAAGCAGAAAAATGTAGGATTTATCAGTAATCTCAGAGCTCAAGGGGACACGCAGCAAGCTGTGCAGAGCTGTTGGCGAGGGGACAGGGAAGAGGACAAATACAGGGAAGTGTTTCAAAAATGCTCAGAAACTGTTGCTTGGTCTCATCATGTAAAGACTTAAAAAGAGCCCAGACCACAAATTCTTGACTGTTCTTATTTCAGCTAGTGCCAAAAAGACACATTCTTTCATGTATACAATAGTTTTTCTTGGATACAATGTCAACAATATATACTTGTCGTTGGACATTTGTGTAATTTTTCCTGTATAATGTGTAAGAGCGTGTTCCTGAATTCCTGCAGCAGCAGCAGGCCAGCTAAATTCACCGTGAGCCCTATCTTCATCCAAGAGGCATTCCACTGAAGTTGGAGAAACTATTCACTGCGTGGGGACTGCCAAAGCACACTGGAGCAAGGAGAGCAAAATCTTCTCCTGAAATATTATTTTAGTCATTTCGGTTTTATAAAGGACAGGAGAAAATGTTGTACATTGCATGGGTAGACTTATTTGTCTGCTCCAGAAGGCTGAACATATTTCATCCAGAAATGACAGCGGTGCCTGAAAAACCACTTCTCAGAATGAGAAGGTTTATTCTGCGGTGCAGCTTGCCAAACCAGACCCAGTAATGGACATCAGAGAGGTCACAGTACAGAATGCCAAGGCGTAGGCACTGGTTCTTACCCAGGACCAACCTAGAGACATCTTGATCGAGCAAATTCTGCACCACGTACCTCCCCAACAGATGTGCTGCATTTGTGGGTAGTGGAAGAGACAGGCAGGCAGGGACCAAAACTTCCAGACCACTCTCTTCAGATTACCTATGAATGACCATCCTCCCATTTTTAACTTGCTAGCTTAATGCAAGTCTTTCCTGCTCAGTTAAGCAGATGTCATGCTACAGCAGAGTATTTCTGGGGTTTCTGCTGTCAGTTATTCATATTTGGGAAAAAGGCAGCACTGGGTACTATTTGGGTACCCAATCACGTGCAATAGTCACTTGTACGTGCCTTTTGTGATGGTTGCAGTCATTTGCAATAAGCTGGTGTAGTTTTGCTTACCTTTTGTTATGCTTTTCTGTTCTTTTTAAATTTTCCTTTTCTGTAAAATAGTTTTTAAGAAATTTAAAATAAATGTTTTATCACATGTACATGTGTAACTCTTGTGGTGCAGAGGAATATACAGACTATTGTTACTCTTGTGTAATCAATGCACAACCTTTGCAGTTTTAACCTACCAAATAAAATCAGAGATAAGTTTTACTGATTAAATGATCTGTAGCAGCAGGAACACATTATTATTTTTTCTTATATGCTCCTTGCTAGAGGTAAATGAGATATCATTGCAATACCGTTCACTCTGTTACAGCTCTGGCTGTGTCAGCATTTACATTGCAAACCTCTTCTTCCAGGGGTTTATAACTCAGCCATAAAATGCACTCCAGTCTGAAACTTGGCACACAATGTCTCAGTCTGGCAGTGAATTTATTTTACAAAAAGTAAGAACAATCCAGTATCTGTTTGGCTGTATCTAAATTATAATTGTTTAGATTTTTAGCGACAGAGTGGGCTGCACAGCAGATCTGGAGAAGTACCCACCTGCCTGATGCAGATGCACCACTTCAGCATCTCCCTTTTAAGGTCACCATAAAATCCTATGTCAAACTATGTCAAAGCCTGAAACATTTTGTGAATTTTTATGCTGCAGAGAGTTTAATTCCAAAGGTGGAATTTCAGAAGTGTTGTGCACTGCACTTCTCCAGGTAGTGCTGCCACTGCTCCCGCTGCCAGCAGAGCTCAGCCGAGCTCCCAGACAGCTCTTCATGGTGCATAACCCAGCCCCAGACCTGCTGTGATGGTGAGCAGCAATGTCTGTTTCACTTGTACCTTCATTCTCAGGACCTGGCTCTTCTCTGCCCTTCACTTCTTGCACGGAGCAGGAGCCCAGGCATCTCATCCCACACCACCCAACGCACTCCAGGGCTGCACAGAGAGTCAGGCTGCCTTCCACTGGGCCAGCCTTTGATTTCCTAGCAAGCACATAGGAAAAGGTCCCAGAAATGGCAGTGCTGTTAAAGTCTCTGGATCTCATGTTCAGATGCTGAGTTTGCCATGCCTTCCCCTTGGGTTTGCTGGGAATGTCTGATGTTGCCATCCCCAAGGCCAGGTTGGTGGGGCAGTGGGGAAGCAGCGCCTTCACCACAGAGCCACAAACCTCTTCCTCCTCCTCAGCAGCAGTTACCTCCCCAAAGTCCTCGCCCAAGTTTCCAAGAGAATTCCTGGCATTATGACAAGGCTTTTTTTCTGCTGCTAGTGCTGGAACATAACTTGGGTGTTTACATCCTTGGATTTGCCATAAAATTACCACTTCCAAAGACATTAGTGTGTTAAATGTGAATACTACTAGAGAAGCAGGCAAAGGACCTTTTTATGGAGCACATCTACTCTCTGCTCTTGCTCCGTGCCACACCTCAGGTTTTCTCCTTCAGTTTCAAGAACGTGTTTTGGCTCTCTTTCCAGCCAAACCGAGGAGCTGAGTGAGCACTAGTCTAGTTTTCCAGGTTTGATATATACTCACCAACCAGCAATTACAAAAACAATTTAAAACATAGAATGTACACTAATACATAGATTCGAAGTGATGCTGTTATTAACCATTAAAGAACATGCTTTATTTAAATAGAAATAGAAAGGCTGATGAGATTTTATCTAGAATCCATCTTTAAGACAAATACACGAGATGTAGTTTCCAAACATTAATTCACTTTCATCTCATGATATTTCCTTTTGAAAAGCCTCAACCCTCCAGGTTCTCTCTGTTTCTGCACTGCAGATGTTGGAAGATTGTGATATTGATTGCATCTGTTTAAAAATGAGAAGTTTGCAACATTATCTTTAATCTGAGCAATATAAGACTGTGCTTGGGGAAAAAAATCATAAATGTGGCTTTGAGCATATACACACAAAAGCATAATTTTAATAATGTCATAATCTTAAAATATAACTCAAGTAGACACCGAGCATTCTATAAAAAAGGAATTTAAAGAAAAACAGACATGATGTTCCGACTTGTTTAAGCCAAAGTTTGTATTGGATGTACATTCAGGGCATATTTTGCCTGAATTGTTCAACTATTTATGTCATTTGGAAGGAGATTAGTTCCAGTCTCCAGCAATGAAACCGATCTTCCAAACGCACTGACAATTCCTATCACAGAAATAGAATCTCAACGATTAGGTGATTAAGTCACTGAAACAACCAATTCAATCAAATATTTGGGCTCCAATGTAAAGTACATGTTTAATGGCAGTCAAGCTGTTTTGCTGTCTCCGGGGAATATTAAGAAATGAGAAGGAAATAAATCTTAATATTAAAATATGCAAGCTGTCATAACAAGGATTTTGGGAGAAAAATAGGTGAAATTAAAATGTGATTCAAATTTTTTAAAATTGAGCCAAAATTGTACATTGCACATTTACAGAACTCAAGAGAGTTACAGTAATATACCTCCTTCCTCCTGAAGAATTTCTTCCATTAGGGTTTTTTTCTGGCCAGGGAAGGCATACACATTTTGTGAGCACAGTAGAAACACCCATTAAGCAAGTATGCTCACTGTTACGCTGGAAATGCAGAACATTTTTTTCTGTACAAGTACCTTTTTTTGAAAAAGCACAAATAGCTGAAGTTCCTATTGTCACCAATTTCCACCCATGAAGGAAAAACTGGAAACGTCCACCATGCAGATAGGGCCTGAAATGCAACATTAGCAGAAATGTTGAACCTGTAAATAAGATAATATTCTCATGACAGCAAAAATAAATCACTCCGAAATCTTACGAAAGATTTGCTCTGATAAATTGTTAGAGTGAGTCTGAAATTGGAAGAGGTAACTCCTTTGTTGTGATGTTATGGAGATAAGATGTTTTTCTCAGTGTTGAAACTCTTGAAATGACTGGCAAAATTCAAAGAATGAAAATATAGGTCTCAAGTGACAAATTGCATGAAAAAAATGGCAGAAATTTTTCTACAAATGTACGCGAAACAGATTGACGTGCTGAAGAAAATGAACAGAACAGTATTTCTTTATCTGCCCAAGGCTTTCCCCTTGCTGGGCTTAGGGGCCGTGTACAACTGAGCTGAAATGAGCATGCTGAAAGACAGGTTTTTCTGCCCATCCACCAAGAAACTGCAGTGAGGGTCCAGCTTTTTCCTCCCTGCCCCACAATGAGGACATCAGCTCTGGCCCGAAGAACCAGTGCCATCAGGATAAAGCCTTGTGCCTTTTGTGACATCGTAAGTCCTTGGTTTTGTCCAGACACCCAAGCAAAGCCATCTGGGCTCTGCTGGTCCAATTTGTGTATGACATGAAATGAGCACAGCCATCAGCTAAGAACAGATTTTGATTGCTTCTAGTCCTCAACATGTGAAAGGTTTTCTCTTTCCTTAAAAGTCCTCTGTGTCATTCCATTCTTCTGCTTTGTCTTTGGCCCTAGTTAGGAACGGTGTATGTAAATTAGATGAACTTACCTTGCAGAGGCTGGCCCTCTCTGTAACATCTGCAGGCCCAAACTAGCATGAAATCACGTTGGCTGTCCATTGGGTGCCACTACCAGGATTGAAAGTTATCACAATTTGGTAACACACTTTCATCCATCACCAATTTTTTGATCTCTCATTTGCTTTCTGGTCCGTGATTCCTGAGAGGTTTATTTGTCACAGAACTGCTGCTGTCTGAGCTGTGGTCTGACCTGACAGAAAGACAGCACTGTTTCAAAGTTATTTTATGCAACTAAACAAACATGGGTCAGAGAAGAGAAAAGAGCTTCTAATTATTATTCCCAAGGTTGACAAAGACCTTTTAAGTCTAAGTGGTCAGGTTTTTATTTTAAAGGCAATCTCAGATCAATATTGCCTTGTGGGAATTTTTGGTGGAACAAACCTCAACATTTTGTGCTATGATTCATGCAAATCATTGACATGTTCTTTGAAAAAGTTTGTGTCACCAGCTAGGTGAAGGTCATAAGTATCTCCCAAAAGGATACCATCATCACTGTTCACTCATCTTCAGACTAGTGAATTAAGCGGAGTTTGAATGCAAATCCCCCAGGAAGGATAAGTGTCCAAGTCCCCAGGAATCATGTCTGCTGGTGTGATCTTCCTCTGCACTCCTTCCTCACAACTCCCAGCTATCCATGACTGTAGTCTCTGTATTCGTGAAGATGTTCACATGGTTGCACACTGCCTGGCCACCTGCCCATAACTCTCTTAAGAATGCAGAAACTAGGAAACTGGATCAGACCCAGCCCCTTCAGCCCCCAGTCCTGTCTCTAGTGTGTTTTAGGCCATGTTAGAGCTCCATGGAGAAAGGGGCAACTACAGAATGAGATTCCTAGCACTCTCCCATTTTACAAGAGTGTTTTAAGGAGTTTTGCCATAAGTAGGTCCGTTTGAAGCACTGGGCTCATCACACATAGATATACAAATCAGCTATGGTAATGTTCAATTTCAAATAACAAATCAATTTTTTTCTTTTACTCAGCTATTATTTCAGCCCTATCCTGTGACAACAAATTTCAGAGAGTAATTAAGAACTGTAAGAAAAAGGGCTGATGTTTGATTGTTTTAAACTTGCTGTTGGATAAGCACTTTGACAGTCTCTAATTCTGTTGTGACAGATACCATCTAATTTTCTCTATTTTTTCCCACAAACCATTCACAATTTCACAGATTTCCATTACAGCCATATAAAAGAGGAATAATTTCACCTCTGAAATTGAGTATCCTAGCCACAGCAGGTTCCCTCTGCAAATGCTTTTCCAGACCTCTGATCCGCATCATACATCCTTTATTCTCCGCAGCTCCGCCGCATCCTCTCTGAAATGAGATCGCCGGGCCCCGTGCAGCACTCAGGAAGCAGCATCTCCGAGGACTGAGGCGGTAGCACGCTGATTGCTGGTCCTCTTGCTGTTTCTCTCCTTAGGGCTCTTGCAGGCTGCTTGTGCCTTCGGCTGCTGCAGAGCATGGCACGGGTGTGTTCACACCTGGCTGTCTCAGAAACATCGCTGGATTTGAGAGACACGGGGTTTGGGTTTTGAGACGGTGAAGAACTTGGTGTTTGTAGAGCTGCCCTTAAGCTTCCTGTGATTGCTAATTTCAACCAAAAAGTGTGAGGCCATTATATGGCTGCAGAAAGAGCTCTCCATTTCCATGGGGAGAGCAGAGCAGGCTTGCTAATGGCAGTCACAATTAATCCCTGTGCACTACTGGGTAGCTCTGACCTCCTGGCTGGCGCAAGAAGGTGCATGGGAGAGAAGAGTGCCAAAGATTTGAAGGAACAGTCCATTGAATTTTTTAATGTCAGTTTTGACCATAAAGCAAGGGTGCTCTTACTTGCTTTAACAAGTAAATATGTTTACTGGGAGAAATGGCTTCAGATTACACTAAGAATTTGTTTCTACGAAAATACTTTATTAACTTTATTTGTTCAGAGAGCTTTGGAAAGGTGATGGAGCCCATATCCTTGACCAAATCAGCCTATCATTAAACAAATTTAACCCTTCACCCTTGTAAAAAAAAAGGTAATGTAAATATTGCTCAGTCTCATTTTCTATATTTCCAGTGTTGCTATTTCTGTGTCACATAGGCCCTCCACACATATTGAAAGTGCATATGTTGAGAGGAACCCTTTGGCTCTGTCCTTTTTGTTATTTCAGTGTTCAGGAATGAAATACACTGTTTATGTGACTCCAGGTTTTGCACTTGTTCATAGGCTCTGTATACTGTTCATAAGCTGGGTTTATAAAGTGGAATGACCTCAGCCACCTAGTTTTCAAACCCCAAGTCCAGATGTTGACACAAATCCTTCAGTCTCAAGCACATTTCTTTCTTTATGCTATTGATAGTTTTTATTTTAAATTTGTATTTTTTTTCCTTACTACTTAGAAAAATGCATAATAGGAATTAAAGAAACTTGGCATTCAGCCTTCTTGTCCACTGAAAGTTTAGAACTCCCTTAGAGGTTACAATTTCTTTCTTCCTTGTTTATTTACTTTTCCAAAATATGCTTCTAAGAAGTTGTGGTTTCTCCTCATTGCAGTAGACAGACAGAACTCTATTAGTTCAAGGTAACAGCAGGTTCTGCCCTAATACAAGACATGCAATGCATTTGGAGTGGGATCTGCAAGCACCTGTGTTGCCGAGATGAAGTAAACAGAAGAGCCTAATGGAAGTGGCTTTTACTCCATGAAATATTTACAAAGTCCAGATTTCTTGATGTCCCAGCATTCCCTTCCTACCCCCCTTTCCACCCTCTAACATCCCCCACCCTCCGCCCAAGGAAATGTTGTTATCCTGGTTTTATATTAGAAATCAGCAATGTCTGAGTTTCTAATCTGCCATTTTATCTGAACATCTAAAGCTTTCTCTTCTCCTATCGTATAGGAATAAAACATTCTTCACCTCCTTCTTATCACTTGCTTTCATCCAAAAAAAGGTTGGTTTTTTAATTAATTTTATTTTTTTTTATTTCCCCACCAAGTAAAGAGTTGAACTTCTGGAATTTGTGGTTCCCCATTTGTGAAACAGACCCAGACTACCTTGGAGGAACGTTTTAATAAAATGAGTGATTTCAAGGTAGGAGGTCATGCTGGTAGGAGGTCTTGAGCTAGGCATTGGATATATGAACCTGCTTGGACGCTGGGGGAGGAAAACAGCCTGCAAGGCAGAGTATTTTGGAGAAGGCAGTAAAAGGTCAATCTCTGTGCACATGGCTCAGTGTTTGCCACAGGTGCAACAACTTTGTATACTGTTGCCTTTATTTTCCCAGCTTTGGCCCCAGCACTCGAGACGCGCTGTTAGTAGGTTGTAGGATTAACAAATAGACTCCAAGAGCAGCTATGGGAGGGAGAGAGTCAGTAGAGATACTTTGAGTAGGGGGCAAGTGGGAGCAAAACCTGAATGCTTGTACAGAGCCATGGCCATAGCCATGAAAAGATGAAAACGAAAGTAAAGCTTTTTTATTTACTTACTTGCTTTTGCTCTCAACACACAGAGGAACTAACGAGGAGTGAGTGAGACTTCAGCAAGGAATAATATCCAAACCACAGAACCAGTGGATAACAGTGTCAGATAAATGGCCTGTTCCAGGCAGATGAAACTGCCCAAGAGGAAAATTGAGATTCATACTACACAGATGAGAAATCTGGCATCATCTATGAATTCGGAGACATTAAATATTCCCTGGTTAATGACAGTCGTTTGCGAGATATGTGCTTCCAGCTTGCAGGAATGATGAGTGAAGGAAACAGTTCTAAGCCATATTTAAATGACTCGAAATAGCGAGAGCCACAAAACTGCCCTGGGAAAAAGATGGACACAAGGGCAGAACAGATATGGGACACCAGGGAAAGCCGTCTGTCCTCTTCTGAACCGTCTGGAGAAAAAAGCCCTGTTCTGGTTGTGGGTGCAACAAGGTGAATGGAGCACTGCAGAACAGCTGGATTAGGTGGAGGAAAGCCACCAAGGGCTGGGTCACACACCCATTCTGTGGCTAGTAAGGCAATCAAGGTGGCTGTTGAGACAGCTAAAGACAGAGCTGTTGTCACCAGGGTTGTCACCACTGCTTCTGCTGGAGAAGAGAGGATGGGTGAACTCTGGGCAGTGTCTAAACGATCCTCCTGGGAGGAAGACCCTGTGGATCACAGCCTCTGAGAGCCTGAGATGTGGCTGAAGCTAGAGATGGTCTCCCTGCCCTGCTCCATGGAGTGCACCCATGAGTGCCAAGCCGCAGACCATTTGTTTTTGCAAGACAGTGATAAAGGACAGGCAGGTCTGCAGGAGCAGGCATCATTCATCCTCCAAAGCCAGGAGGAGTCTGGGTCTGCCTGTGGCAGGGAGAAAACTGTCAGGTAACCACAGCATCTGCCACTGTCTGAAGGCAGGTAAACTGAATATTGAAAAGAATGACTAAATAATACAATTACACCTAATAGTGTAGAAAGAGCGTGCACCTCTTGCAGTGCAGCAACGGGCTCACTGAGATGGATGAGCCATTCAGCCGCCCTCCAGCGCCGACACAGCTCCTGGCAAGTAGAGCTTGGCAGAAATGCCCCTGGGCATCCGGCCAGCCGGAGAGGTGCTGCAGCACCAGCATCTTGGGGGTATTGCAGACAGAGCCATGTGACAGAGGAAGTCAGTAGGAATGTGTGTCTGCATTCTGCAACCTCAGCACAAAGGTCAGGAGGAGAACATTAGGACAAAATTAGCCCAATGTTAATCCTCTGCATCTGATGTCTGTTGGTTTCTGATGGACACTGGTTGACAAGCCCAAACCAAAAGAAGAAATCTGACCATTTGTACAGACAGGCAGCTGCCTTCCCTCTGGGAAGCCCAGGGACAGGCACAGGGAGACCTTGGGGGCCTCAGTCTCAATGGGGCAGCCAGAGCTCCAGCCTGCTGCCATAGAAGGATGACTGGGAACAAAGCAGAGCAAATTTCAGCAGCCCTGGGCCTTTGGTAACAGAGTCCCAGCATACTGTTGGGTAGAGCAAGACCAAGAGAAGAGTTTCTCTCCTCTATTTTCTTTAGGTCCATTAATTGAACTCAGAGGTTTTGAGCATCGCTAGTATCCCAGAGATGTCCTGATGACATATGTAATTACACTAAGCAACTACATGACATTTTTTTTTTTTTAGTAGTACAGTGGAAAATAAGATACTGTCCTTAGAACAACTCCCAAGCTGCATTACTCTGAGGAAAATAAATAGTCTTTAACACATGATGAAACCATGTTTCATGTCCAGGCATCTACCAAAGTACTGAAGGACTCCAGGTGCTGTAGAGAGTAAGGCAGCCCATGGTCACTTGTAGAAGGAATAGTGCCAAGGGAACTCCCTGTTGCTGCTTGGTAAGAGACCGTCTGTGACCACGGCAATGGGCAGAGCAGTGGTCCCAGCAGACTGGCACCAGGAGATGAACACTCAGGCAAGCCAGTGAGTATCTCTGCCAGCCAGAATAGGATGCTCAGCTGATGTACAACAAATAGTGTGACCATTGAGTGATCAGGTCAGGAAAATACCAGGCCCAAAACAGAGCCAGAACTGATTTGTTCCATTTGAAAGGAACTAACTACATGGCCATGTTAAATTGTTACTTCTCTTTCTAAAAAATGGGCTGCATGGAAGGCATTCAAGCAAGAACTGAGATCATGAAATGCAAGGTACATTTCTCAGACAGTAGGTTGTAATGCAGTGCAGCAAAATTCAAATAATTCAGTACCAGGGGAATCTGAGCACAAGACCTCTTCCCCTGGGTACCTACAAAACAAGTGAGAGGCAGGAATGACAGTAAAGAGCCAGGAGCAAAAACTGCACAGACAAGAAGAGATGTCTACTTGGAAATACCGTGCTCTTGCAACAATCCTCCCAGGGACAAAACACCAGCTCAGCAAGAGACCAATGAGTAGCAAAATCTGGACCCCAGGGTAAGCTGACAGACAGGCTGTCAGCAGCCACAGGGATCACAGTGCTGGGAGAGAGCAGTGGCTCGCAGCAACAAGGGGAGCCGAGGGTAAAGCGACTGTAGGACAGTGGGCAGTGCCTGAGCGGCAGACCAGCCATGAGGCACGAGGCAGTGCTGTGATCTGCAGCGAGACGTGGGTGCTGGTGGGTGCCTGCTGGTACCCAGGGCAGCAGTGGAGGTAAAACTGAAGACAGATCACCAGAAGGCAACTGGAGAGCAAGGCAGACATAGCAGGATTTCAGAAATTCACTGATTTGACACAGGAGTGCTGGGGAAATGGGTGTCCAAGGAAGCCAGAGGAACCTGCATGACTGAAGCAGCCAGAGAGGCTTGAAAAACTTCATCAGTAGCAATAACACTGACAAGATGGGGAAGGCTGGACTGAAAGGGAGCACACTTGGAGGACAGCAAGGCTCCAGGTACTGCTGGACAGCAGCAGTAACAGCCAGAGCCCAGCTCAGGCTCTGCAGGGGTAACTCCTCGCTCAGCAATAGCTGCCAACATGGCAACAATAAACAGCTAAGAGGAGAGATTAACGACCTTCACAGGTCTTGGAGGAGCAAGTGTGGCTGTGGAGAGGGGCTTGGAGGGGGCACCGGGAACTGCATCTGCATTTGCTTGGCTTCAATGGCTGCAGCGTCTCAGGTTTTACAAGTGTGGAGTCCTTTCATGTTGTTGTCCAGTGCCCAGAACATGAAACACTTGAGGTGAAATCCTGCCCCCACTGAAGTTAATGGGAATTTTGCCTTGAGTCTGGTTTCTCTCTGCTCACACTCTGTGGTATAAGGAAAGACAGATCTCGCCTCAAGACAGAGGGCGGGGAGAGAAAGGAGGCAAAGGAAAGCAATAGTGTAGCTTTGCTGTTGAGTGTGTGCCAAGGGGACAGGGCTGGTGTCCCTTCCTGCTGGGGACTGAGGCAGGCCTGGGGCTTGCTGAGCTGAACAGAAATGAGGAGCAGGGCTGAGAGGGCAGGAAAACCCCCAGCACAGAGGGAAGTAGATGAAGGGGGGAGCTGGCAGGAGAACAAAAGCGCAAACTGAATTGAAAGATGCAGCAAGGAACAATCAAATAGCAAGGGGGGACCACCCCCACAAGGCAGGAGGGCAGGCAGGACATGCCACCAAAACACATCTTGGCAGCACTAGCAAACCCACAACAGAGTTGGGAAAAGCAGAGGGACAGATTTTTTCCCACAATGCTTCATCGCTGTCTTAGTTTTACTGCATTGGCAAGGCAAAACACACTCCCGCTGTACTGCTGGAGTGGGCAACTTCAGAAAAATGAGAAACGGGTAGGTTTACTTCTTCATGGGCATCATGGGATGAAGGCAACAACCTTATTGTATGATACCTCAGCAGGACACCTGAATCCTATGGGTTAGTAAAAAACCAGTGGCAGAAGCAAAGAGATAGGAAGATCCCACACAAAGGGTAGTTCAGTATCTGGAAGTTGTATAAGAAGCCTCTAGAGGAAAAGTAGCAGCTGCATGTGTCTGAGCAGTGCCAATTTCTTTGACTCAAGCAAGCAGATTTCATTATAACTTTGGAAGAGACACTGTGGAAGACACAATGAAAGACCTTGCAGAAGAGGTCCTTTCCTTTAGCTGAAAGCTAGAATTGTGATACGCACAATTCCTGATTGTCTCAGTCCTGAAAGTGCTACAAAAAAAATCAGAGAGAAAGGAAATTCCCACAGTAGAGCTGCCAGTGACAGATGACAGCAATGCTGAGAAAGGTAAAAAAAAGAGCCAGAGCAAGAGAAGTCTGTGGGCAGACCTGTTTAGTGCTTTTCTTTTTTCCTTTCACTGGAGTGTTTTCAGGTGGGAAATGCTCACTTGACTATACCAACATTTCTTTTTGTCATTTCTTTCAAGAACATGTCTGAAGCCAATTGACACTTGCCTAGAAACCTCTTGTCACTCCCTGGCCAAAATGGGCATGAATTTCCCAGGGGGCTGTGATGACCAAGTCCAGTGTCTTTGCCCCACAGGACCTGGCAGCTGTAACAGGGTTCCTGTCCCACTACCTACAGAATCAACAGTGGGGCAAGGAGGTGGGCTGGGTCACCACAAGCTCTGGGCAGAGTTAGTGGGAAGGCACTAAGGAAGCAGAAAACTTTTAGTTTTCACTATCCTCATTCATAAGGACAGTAATTTCTGGGAAAAAGTCTGGTTTCTGTGCTCTTTCCTTGTGGACATAAGGGCAACTGTTCTCGGTGCAGACACAGCTCCCAGTGGCTCTCATGGCCACTGAGCTTTGTGAGTTGAGCTGGCAGCCTGACCCCTGTCCGTCTCCTCACAGCCTCAGCTCATCCCTCTGCACCACTGCAAAGAGTTGTTCCCAGCTCATCGGGCTGTTGTGAGACCTAATTACCAAGTGTTTATGAAGAACCTCATTCATTAGAGGAGCTTAAGCTATATAAGTGCATATTATCATTTAGGATACTTCAAGATGAAAGGCACTTAAGTGCTTGACAAGCTGAGAAAGCAAATGTATACAGGAATGACGGCATTCGCCTCTGAAACGAAGCATCTGGGCTGAGACGTAACAACTGTTTTGGGCAGCGGCGTGAGGTGAGAACAGCAAACCCCTCAAGCTCAGCTAAATCTCCCAAGGCAGCAGCAATGCTGCTGCTCAGGGCCCCAGCTGGGGCTGCCAGAGGGATCCCAGCACTGGGGTTGGTGTCCCTGCATGGGAAGTCTGAGCCAAGGAGCGGGCGGGGGCCAGCCAGGTGCTGCTGGGCCACTGGGCCCCTGCCAGAGGATTGCACATCTCAAAGGGTACTGACAGCAGGGTTGAAGCTGAGAGCTCCCCACTGTCGTTCTTTCGCCCCTGAGAAGAGGAGGAGGGAGGAGGACAGGGATGGGAGAGCTCATGTGCCATGTGTCTGAGCCAGAGCAGGTCAGCTGGAAGGTGCAGTGCAAGTTCAGGGCAGGAAAGATTCATCGAGCCACCCTTTTTATGGCTATTTTGCATGCATAACTTTGAGCTGAAATAAATACCAGCGGATGATTTAAGTTCCTTCCAACAGGCCCTGTAGCCTTTCAGAGGTATTAGCAGCATGCCTCCAATAAGGAGTGCTCTGTTTTGGCGTGATAAATCCGTGCTACACCACACCTCCCACGTACACAAGCACTCGATTTCTGCAGCATGTGGAGATAGCAATGAAGAGGCCTGGAAGGAAACCAGAAAATAGATTACTGGGGACTAGAGACCATTTAAAACACATGCTGCAGTGACAGTGAAGCTTTTTAGAGTCTTCACAAGGTACATGCACAGGCTTGCTTTGCCCAAGCTAGGAGTCTCAAAAAGCATGTATTCCATGGCATTTTTGCCAAGGACCTAAACAGCACAGGATTAGTGTGTATTACTGAATTTCTTTTTTTCCTTTGTTTCAGTTTCTTAAACTGTGTACGACATCATGATACCGAAGCAGTGAGTGAAAAATATACTGGACTATATTTTGAAGTCTTGCTAGGGAAAAAGAAAATCTGAGGGAAGACTTCTTAGGTACTTTCTAAGTTGCTGAGCCTTAAGGTATGTTCAGCAGTATACAAGAGGACTCCACTCATCAGACTTGTATATTGTTTCTTAAGATATGGGACAAACTGTTCCATATTTGCCACCTAATATTCATGTGGGTCTTTATTTCCCAGATGTCAGTGCTCCAATTTATGTTTTAATTCTGAGATCATCTATTTTTCTCTCACTAACTGCAGTCTCTGAGATCTTATCCACCTGTGCACGATTGCTCATTTTATGCTCTGCAATCCTCTCCCCTCCTATCAATCTCTTGGCCTGAATCACATTATTAGTCAAACTTCTGTGAACATGTGTGGTCAAATACAAAACCTTTCACTGGCCATTTTGACCCGGCCGTGATGTATTTTGAGCTGTGTACCTATGTTACTTTTTTCACTATTTCTTTGATCTCACAATAAGAGCAGATGTTACATGGCATAACTCCTGCTGAGCTGGGTCCAGGGCTGAGGACAGGGAGAGTGTAGGGATCACACCCCACCACACAGGACAGCCGGGAGTGTCCTCACAGCTCCTGCCGTGCACCCACAGGCTTTGGTGTCTGGCTGCCATGACCCCCACTTTTATCACCCCTGTGGCATCCTCTGCTGCCTCTGACATCTCTCACCAGCCGTGGCTGTTATCTTCCTCTGTAGTCAGGCACAGAGGGGCTCTGGTTCTACTCTGTGCATGCAGGGGCCCGGGCTGTTGGTTATCTGCAGGGCCATGCATGAGCAAGGCAGCGCAGACCTTGCAGCTCCCCACCCGAACCGCCTGAGACAGCAGCTAACATCTCATGGCATCTGTAGGCTATTACATCCACCTGTCTTGAAACTCTCTCAGCTGGGAGTCTGGAGAGTCTTAAAACTTCCTGAGTTCTTGTTCTGCCGGACAACTCCACTGCAGGTGAATCCCAGGAGAGGCATTTTACACTCTGCACCTCTAAAATGGAAACTGTTTTTACTCATATTGCTACATTTAGGACCAAAAATGTTGGCCCATACTAATAAAGACACACTGAGCTGATAATGACAGTATATATAACAGTCGGAAATCAATATTACTGAATGCCACCTTTATGTGGAAAAAACCTCTGCATTACGTGCAGAAAAGGTAAATCAACCGTGTGTTGTGTAAAAGCAAACTGTTATTTTACAATGAAAGAGTGTAGCACAACACAAGGAAACAAAGTACTATCTAACTTGTGCTAGCATATCGATGTATCTTTTGCATTTTAATAGTATCTTCTTATGAAAACTCAGTGATTTAGAGGATTTCTAATAGAAAGGATCCTGTGATGCAACCAGTACCTTCAGCTCCCTGGAGCAGACCTGTAGCACCTTTCCAGGAGTGCCCTACACAGGCAGGGACTTGTTCTGAAGAAGATTGAGCTCCCTCCAACACCATTGATATTGAGATTAATTCAGCTTAATTTGGCAGGATTCTCAGATGAAGTTAAATTTCAGCAACGTAGGATTTCTTGTAGCCCAAGTTTGAGGCTTTTGAGAACTTCAGCATCACGTAGAACAGTTCCTGAATACATACATGGCAGAAATGGAGGAAACAAGATGTTCCCCTCTAATGTGTAGACGTTAGCAAGCAGGTGTCTGTGAGGAAAGAATAAAGTGAAGAAAGAAAGGATGTGAGGAAAAATCAGAGAAAATGCAAAATCCAGGCAATTATCTTGCCTGGGTGAAGGCAAACTCACAAATGATGTATGATAGAGTATTGAATCCCTGAAGCTCTGTAAAGTCCTGGAAGTCTGAAAGTATACAAGCTGAAGGCACAGGCTGACTGTACTCTCACCAGCACTGCTGAAGCTGGAAGATATCTAGCTGAGCCTTTAAATGTTGACTGTTCTGAATGGAGATATGAGAAACACTCTTTATCTAACACGGAGCTTGATCTGGTGTGCCAGCCTCAAAAGAACAGCTGCTGCAAGTGCGTTTCCCAGGGGTTGATTAAACATCGGAAGGAAATTTCCAGAGTCAGAATTTACATTGTGAAGAAGTAACTTTAAAAATAAAACACGGCCTAAAGTTTAACAGAAGGTTTCTATACCAGCTGCTCTTGGAAACTGTTGCTTAAATGCCGTAAATATTTCTTACCCCAAAAATGTGCTGCTGCATAAAAGAAGGAGAGTTATATTGAGCAGGCAGAAAGTCGAAACGAAGTAGTCTCTTTCTTTACCCAGCTTCACTGATCCACAGCAGGGAAACAAGCAGGGAAAATTGCTAATGA
Organism: Mohoua ochrocephala; assembly: GCA_013398855.1. Lineage (NCBI taxonomy): Eukaryota > Metazoa > Chordata > Aves > Passeriformes > Acanthizidae > Mohoua > Mohoua ochrocephala. The sequence goes on from VZTA01002813.1 coordinate 19,848, forward strand.
GTGAACGAAATGTTGCAAGTTTTTCTTTGGAGGTAACAAAATCAATGTTATTCCATGCTTTCCTTAGGGGTAGGAGTAAGGGAGGATGAAGAAGGGAGGTAGAATCCAGGAAAACATTCCACATCCTTCAGGGAAACCGAAGAAACCCAGAAGTGGCAATAGGGCTGTGTCTGTAGGGGATGGCAGAGATGGAGAAATCCTGCTGCACCCACTGTGGCTCCCCTCTTTGCAGGACTGAGACTGGTACGACAAATTCCCGCAGAAGTCACCAAATCCTGCATTACTTCTGTTTCCTTCAATCCACCTTCATTCACTTTATTTTACATGGATTGAAAATGTGTGCGTCTTACATGTCGAGCGGCTGAAAGATGGTGCAAGCCAAAGCAGCATGTAAATCACAGCAATTCATTTTCTTTGTGTCAGGTGAGCCCAAGAAGTAAAGAGGAGACTAATTTAATTTAATGGGAAGTCTAATTTAATTTAATGGGGTCTAAGCTACACTGCTGTCATGCAGACACAGTCTAATCATGCCCAATGTTTCTCTAGTCAGTGCTGGTACAAGTGCTCCATGGGCACCTCTCGTCAGTATGACCAAGGCCGATAAGTCTTAAAAGTAACAGAAAGGGACACTTTTCCTAAAAAACCATATTTTTAACCTTTACCGCAAAAATCTGCTCCGGTGTTTTGCATTAGAAAATCTGTGGCAATATTCAGTAGATTCAGAAGCTGGAAACCAGCCTCCCTTTAACCTGAATGAGACCCTTTTCTGATAGATTAACAGAGAGGTTTGCCTTTCTACCCCAGGGTCAAAGCTGGTCAACTAATCTAGAGAGTGACTCCAGGAAAACAGACCTTCCTGTCTTACACACATAGAGATTTTGGAAAAAAAAGCTCAACCAAAACCAAACAAAAAACCCCCCAAAAATGTAAAAGAAAGAGAAGACATTGTCAGGCTGTGCTGAAGGGCAGGCGTTTTCCTGTGCTGCGAGCATGAGGAGGGTTCAGTCATGGCAGAGAAGAGTCAGAGCTCCTGATGGCTGGGCCTGGCAGGGCTTGTTCTTCCCTTCCCAGAAAGGAGGAGAGACTTTTCCAGGGACATTCTCCAGGCAGGACAAACCATGCCCACTTGATGGAAAGCAGTGGATGCTGTGTTTCCATTTGAGGCAGCTCCACTTTTCACCTGTCACAAACCCACAGAGCACCAGTCCCTGATCCTGTTGTGATGAGCCCTCCTGCAGGAACCCTCCACTGCAGGCAGCTGGCGTGGGCCACTTGTGGGAGGTGGAGGTGCTGGAGCAGCTGCTCCTGAGGCAGGCAGCAAATTTTAATGGTCCCGAGTCCATCAGCAAAGTCCTTTCCATGCTGTGCAGGAAACAGACAAAACAAAGGGTTTGCAAAGCCCAGTTTGCAGTTTAGTGGATTCATCCTTGTTTGTGCAGGTGAGAAAATGCATGAGGTTTTCTATGCAGCTGGGAGAAGCTCAGTCTTATCATTTGGAAAGCCACACTGGGGCATTTCCCAACTTTCTTAAATTGTATGCAGCAAATAAAGCAATTACGGTGATGCAAAGGGTTCTAGTCACACTATAAAGCACTCCTTCAGGAAAACTTTGGGAATCTTCCTATGTATTTGTGGAAAGAACTTTAGGGCACATGTAGAGGCCCTCACATATGAAGTCTATCCCTTTGGTTTTATGACCAGATGAAGTCTATATCTGCAGTTGAAGGGCCCTAGGAATATTTACCACGTAGAAGATGACCTTACGACACACATGATGAGGTTCAAATACTGCAAACCTTCCAGAGATTAATAAAGAGCTTTGCACTATATTCTCTTCCTGCCTATTTTGCGTGTGAATAAAAAATAACTTTGTTAAAGTCAGTGAATTACAACAATTACCAGTATGGGAGAAGAATGGACTCTCTGGATAGACTCCAAGGTTTCATCATACCAGTTTGCAGCCTGTTTTCTCACTATGATCCCCTTTTTTGTTATTTTGTCAAGTCAGGCTGAAACAGATTAAATCCAAGCTCCAATAACTGTTCAATAGTTTAAGATCTATAAAATATTTATGCACTCAGCAGCTTGCTTCTGCATAATAACTTTCAAAGATTGATAATGTTCCATCTCTGAGGCTTTTGGCTGATGGCGTTAACTTTTAGCGTGCACTTATTTACTGCCCCTAATGCTTTCCTTCTCCTTGGCTGCCTCCAGCCCGGCAGAGCCCGTGCCATTGTTGCACTGCAAGGAGTGGTGCAAAGCAGGTGGAGGCATGGCTCAGGAGGGATGTGCATCCCAAGGAAGCCTTTTCTGCTGCTGTCACTGGGGTGGCTAACAAGCTGGAATCCTGGGACTGGCCTAACCTGGGACACTGTGTGTATGTGGGGTGTGCTCCCAGAAGGATGGTGATCTACCTGTTACCGGAGACGGCCGCCAGCTCCATCAAGGCTGGGAAAGGAAGCATGAGATTTTCCTTTCACCAGACGAGCCTCTGGCCCCCACAGTCTCACAGCCCACCCGGGTCTCCTTTCACATTTGGGAACAAATCGGCATCACATACGGGTAAAAAACATGGTCAGGAAAAGAAGAGAACCCCTATTTTAAGGGAAACTAAGCAACAATGGGCTCAGTGAGTCGTTTGTGGTCTGCTTGGCAGGACCCAGATCGCTTTTCTTCCCTGGCTCTGCGCAGCGATAGAAGCAGGGCTGCAGCACTTAAGGCCTTGGCACCGTCATCTCGGTCGGGATTTGGAGCTAGTCCAGGAGGCCCAAGAAACCTACACCTCGGGCCAAAAACTGGGAATACACAGGGCTGTTCTGGATGATTTAAGGTAGATAGCAACAATTTGAAAATGCCTATTGCCTGGCTACTCCTTCAGCCTGTGAAAATGTTTGTGGATGGTTCCAAGGTTTCAGCTGTTGCAACAATGCGGTTACTCCTCTTTAGGAGCCTGTTTTTTCCCAGGAAAATTTCCACCTGCAAAAAGCTCAAAGGAAAAAATCAGTAAATTCAAAGGAAAATTTGCAGAGGTGTTTAAACCTCTCAGTTAAGAAAGGGCATGAAAGCTCCTCACTCTTTTCTCCTTTCTTCTGAGAAATACATTGTATTGGCTATTTCCCAATTTCATGTTGGGATAATAACAGGATCAATAAAGGACAGAAGTATTTTTGACCCGGGAACAAAGCATATAAAGCTCAGCTATGTCTTTGAACCCACACGTTATCATCTATCGTTTGCCACAGTGACCTCACAGCCATGACAGAATTGTCTGGATGACGTTCAAGCAAGTTATTTAACCTCAGGTGGACGCTAGCAAAACTGCTGTGCCTATGGTATTTGCCCGTTGTGATGACACAGTCTTGGGTTGCTTATTCCCAGAAAATTATGAATCATCGTGGGTCACTTTACTCTCTGCAGGTTCACTTCTAGAAGAGACTATCAGTTTTTTAACATCTGTAGTGTTAAGCAGCACCCTCCTTTTGAGCTCTATGGGAAAGGAACCACAGGAACAAACATATTCCTCAAGAATTAAGTAAATCCTGAACAAAATTTTCCCATAAAAATTTGATGCTGCTGCTCTAATTTCCAAATAATCATCAGCATTTGGAAGACTACAGGAAAATATTTAGGATTAAGGGAGTCATTGTCTTACGTGTGAAACAGAAACTCTGAAAGCCGCCTGTAAATTAGAGTCACAGCGTCGTGAATCCACCCCTTTCCCGCGTGTATGGGAAAAGGAATACAGGTGTGCCAAGATATTCCCCGCCTTGTTCTGACGCATTCTGCCGATGCCGATTCTGAAAAAATCAAATCTGATGTCTGTAACATAAATATATTGGTCTTCAATAAAACTCTTCAGAAAATACATTTTGGAGAAATGGGTTGGTATTCCCTGAACGAAAATGAAGGAAGTACAAGGGCAGTTTAAAACCGCACCACGCCCATGCAGTGGTGATGTTTGAAGATGGAAACAGGAATGTAATGGAAGCAGGACATGGTGCAAAGAGGAGACAGGATGTGGTGGGAACCATGGCATAAAGGCTGCAATGCTTTCATGCTTACAACTGGAGGCCTTGATGTCTGGATCTTCCTGCTTACCTGCAACATTTACCATTGGCTCTTCTGCCTGCAGTCACACATTCCAGGTAAATCCTGGATTGTCAGACCTCTGCAAACATCCCACTGGAGGCTTTAACTGAGAGATAAAACTGGTCTTCAGATAGAAAATATGGCATTATACCAATGGAATAGCCTAGAAGGCGAAGGGCTAGGTGTGATGGCTGGTAGCACTAACACTGCAGCTGTCAACGTGCAGAAATCCAGCTCTGGTACCAGGAGGAAAAGATCTATGTCTCAGCCCAAATGGCTTTGGGGATATGTGTTGTCTGGGGTGTTTTCAGTCACAGAGTGAGAGTTCCCTAGAGAGGCTGCTAACTTCTCATACTGCAAGCTCCACGTCCATCTTCTTCCACTGTAGTACTCATGGTCAGTGCTCGGCAAGTCAGAAGCTCTTCCTGACTGGTTTCAGTCCAACTTTTTTATAGTTCTGGGCAATTTCTAAACTCTCAGTTATGGTAATTTATGGCGTAATTTTCTTGACATTCACTATAAATGTGTGTGTACAAGAGAGAAATGGAAAGAGAACAGGGAATATTTCTTTTCTGGCACCACTATTATGCCACTCCCCTTAAAAAGGGGAAAATACATGATGTTTATAAGTTCTGGCTTTTGGAAAAGCCCTATTTTATGTACCATGTTAAAAAAGAAAAAATTGAATTTGTATTATTTCAGTACTAACATTCCTACTAAATTCAAAGGTGCAGACTCACGCCCTAAATAGGAAAATCTCTTGCAGGTTTTGTGGACAGATGAAAAGAAAAACAGTGTTCAGAATAACACTTTAATAAGTATTGGAAAAATAATAGTCTTTAGAGAATCGCTTCAATAATTTCAGGATTAGCATTTGGACAAGCTGCTGATGTTCAGAAAATCCCTCTTTAGAACAACGAGACTGTGTGTTGGTGGGGAATGTGCTCCACTCCTACAGGGACAAGGCAAACATATGTTCATCCAGAGCAATGACTGTACCACTTCAGAGAGCTTTGCTTCAAGAGACTCTCACGACTCTCACTGAATTGGGCTTTTCAAATCCTACCAGACTCTTCTCTCAGCTTTAATTTCAGCCACAGCTTCTATAAGGATTTCATTAAATATTTGCAGATACAGCAAACTTCAGCAGACATCTGTTTCCAGGAGATCTGCACAGTAGCAATGCTTGGCTTCAGAAAGTGTGGCAGTGGAGAAGAGTATCACCATCTCTGTATGTGACCCTCACAGTGGAGAGAGTGTTACCTGAAGCCGAGATGAGACACAAGCTCGTCCACAAAGGCTAATGATCTTGAACACCAACCAGACTCTCACTGCGTTAAGAGGGACAGGTAACTGCAGCTAAAGAGCACAGCTCTGGTTTAAATTATCTGTGAAAGTAGGTAGAGGAGCTGGGTTCAGTTCCTACAACACAGATGAAACACTGGTGGACGTGAAGGGCTCTGGGGCTCAGTGATGAATTATGGTGCCATCCAAAAAAACTCATTTTAGTTGATCCAAATTAGTCAATACTTTAAAATGAGATGGTTGGGACCAGGAACAGGATGCAGAAGGAATTGTATCCAGCCTGCTTGCAGCCTAAGGAGAGCATGGAAGGGTAAGGTCTTGGCTTCTGAGGGAGATACCTAAACCAAGGCAACAGGAAAGAGCAGAGGTGCCATTAGAGCTGGCTCAGAGCTTCATGTCTCCAGTCTCTGCCTAAGCATGGGCCAGAGGTGGGAGCCTTGGCCAGAGGTGCAGCACCCACCTGTGCAGTGCTAGAGAACCAGGTGGCCGTGTTGGCCCCTGACACCTGGTTTTACCAGGTTTTTAGTGGTGGGAGGACCTTCCAGGAATGAGAAATTTGACCTCACATGCTGTCATTGCCTAAAAGGGTTCTGACCCTCATCTCCTGTTTTGAAGTGTTCCCAGCTGACAAACTTAGTGAGACAAGGAGTATCAGGGAGGCTGTGGAGTAGAAGAGCATTACAGTGGCCATGCTCCATTGCGGATTTGCCCCTCACTCACAAGGGATCAGAGCCTTGGTTTGCGGAAGGTTGTTGAAAATATTTTTCTCTCAAACCTATCAGAAGTTATCAGAATTATTCTTTTGACTGTATGGGTTTGAACAACATGGGAATCTGGCCTCATGGCAGTGAGAGATTGTTCCCTGCAGGATACATTCTGGAACTAATGCAATTTTCCTGCATGTTTGAATGAGATGCTATTAATATGTATCGAATGTTCACTTAGCAATAATTGTATCTACTTCATTACTAATGACAGTAATGTTGCCATTTAGAAATTTTATTAAAAATTTGCAGCTGAGAGGGTAATCCCAGTTTAAATACTGCATTCCTACTTAACAGATCTTAGATCAGAGACAGCCTCTTTAATGGTTCTTGAATACAGTGGAGAAAGTCGGATGCTTGCAAATCATTTGACACCATTCAAAAAGCCATGCAAGCTGCTTTAATGATTGATCCATTCAGCAATTAAAAGAGCTAGAGTAAAGGTGAAAATCTTTTTGTAATCCTCTGCACTGCCTTTGCTGCTCCACAGAGCTCCATCTGAGTTACAGGACCAAGGGCTCTTCCTACCTCTCACATTTAGCTACAGAGCCTGTTGGAAGCCTAAACCCATGCAGGGGTGAGGCCTGGATGCCTTCTTTGTCTGCTGTGGTTCCCAAAGAAAGGAAAAGGCAAAAGAAAACTGGATTTCGGTGCTTTGGATGGCAGATCATGAGTGCACCAAGGAGAAGACCTGCCTCGTCCAGAGGTGGCTGGCCAAGCCTCCAGCTGCTGAGCTCTTCAGGTGTGGGTCCAGCCCTATTAAGTGAGAGGCCAAACCTTTAGTCTGCTAAGCCGCGTACTTCTACAGAGCTACAAGGCTGAGCGTGTCTTGCAGGTGTCACAAGAAGTAAAACACCTCAAATCCTGACAGAATACTCTTTGGAAATTAGGATACCATCTCTTACCTGGTTCTTTTTTGATAGTTTTGCTGTGGGGATCATTGGCCAAAGCAGTGGGAAGGCGCTGCCCAGTGTCTGCATGGCCCTTCCCACCCAAGGTGACCAGTCCCACCTCGCATTTCACAGCCCTCCACCCTTCAAGCAGCATCTACGCTCCTGCTAATAATAGCCTTCCTCTGTCTGATAGAGCCTCACGAGGTGCTCTGAAATTTTAACTAACATCTCACATGCCTATTAATCTCTTGACAAATCAAATAAATTAATGGTGAAATGAAATCTTGTGCCATAAGTGGATGGGCCTTGTAAGGCCTAACTCAGCAGAAATACATTGAGATGTCACTCAGGCAGGCACCGCCAGGATAATAGGGGACTTTCTAATAGGATTTCTCTCCCTCTTCAGAGTTTTCTCTAACACTGGAGTAAGCATTTCATTGGTCTTGCTGACTCACACCTTTAATTAGGAAAGAGCAATGTTTTCTGTTCTCTGAATAATATGCTTAAATAAAATGTTACAAGTACTCAAACGTATTAAAATATTTAAGAAAATATTCCATAATTTAATGTCATATATATTTCTTGGCAGCAGTGAACTCCAAGAGCCTGAAGCTGTAATTGAACAATAAATTTAAACCATGATTTCAGCCCATGTATTATAGATGTGTTTGGGATCTTTACCAAGCTCCTCGCTGATACCATGTCATCAGAACTCCTGTTTTTCAGACAAACTCTTTCTGTGCATTTTTTATAGACAAGTCCTAGTATTGCAGCAGTAATGACTGCAAAGTCATATTTGACTGTAATTTTGAGGTCTTAACGTGTGGAAATTGGATAGACCTATGACACCCTTTCCTTCAAAGTTGAAAAATAGCCACTAAATTTATTTTTCTGACCTGAGAGATTTTTGGGTAGGTAATTTTCTGGCTTTTTATAAATGCCTTAATAGTTTATTCACACGCAGAACTGGCCATCTGCGCACCTTACTAGAACTTGATATTTAGAATATTTACCATTTCAAACCTTCAGAGATCTTTATCCACTGCTTATAGAGTCAGATTTAATCATTACAGACGCTCTGTACAGATTATTGAAAATACTATTCAGTAGCTATTCAGCAAGCTAAAAGAAGGCTCCTTCTCCTCCATTGTGTGAGAACACCCAAATTCTGGGTCTGTGCTGGATCTATAGCCAAGTTAATCCAAACTGCCTCCATTCAGTTTATGCAAAGTACCTCTAGCTCAGGGAAATGCATTTGTGAATTTGCAAGCATGTCCGCTTAGATCAAGCGATTCAATCGCTTGCCTCCGTGGTGGCAGAGCAATATGGCAAGAGAACAAATTTAGAGTCAGCTTCTGCTTTTTGTTTTTGGCTCCTCGAGGCTTCACAGGGCCCCAAGAGAAACTGCTCTGCAAAAAGCCATCCGTGCCCTTGCCCTCCATGGCATAAGAAAACTGACCAAGAAAAGGTGCCAAGCAACGAAATGAAGGTTGCCATGTCCACATTAGGGGAAAAAAAATGGCTCCTGCTATTTCTTACTGAGAGATTTGGGAGTGCTCTCCTCCAAAACCAGTCCCTTGAGGTTGACCATCTGTTGTTTCTGAACCTGCTCCAAACCCCCTGTTCCTGAGCAGGACTGTCGAGAAACTTGTGGTAAGACAGACCTTGGAGCCTGGACACCCTCTAGTCTCCTGTGCCCCCAGGCTGCCTGGTGCCCAGCCAGAGAATGTGACAGGCTGCCCTTCCTGGGGGGTCAGGAGCCAGTGGCCAGCACAGGGAGCTCCAGTGGCTGTCCCACACATATTTGTGTGTGAGGCTGCCATTCACAGGAGGATTTTATGGAGGTGATGCTGATGGGGCACCCACTCGCTCTGGAGCAGAGCGTAAAGGGTCACCTCTTCTTGCTCGGCCCATACCATTTTGTTCCATAATTTAAAGATGTTTTGGAGACTCCTTACCACTCCAATCAATGAGAGTCAGATAACTCATGTGTTATGCTGGCATGACTGAGCAAATTCCATAGTTGGAAGCTAGGACTGAGTCTGTATGAAGATCTTTTGTTCCCAAGAGCATGAGCTCATTTTTGGTGTGTAGGATTTCATCCCTCCCCTTTACTCTAGCCTCGAGGGCCATATAATTCTTCTTTTGTGTGGTATTCTGCTATTCCTCTGTATTCATGATGTTCCTTAACATTAGGTCACCAGCTAATTCATCTGCACAGTCCTAATGGCTTTGACAAGGTCATTATCAAAATATTAAGACTTTGGAGTCTCTCCTAGTAACCTCCCTCCAGCCCCATATTTCTTGCAGGATTACTCATTGTCTCCTTTTCCTCCACACTCCTATCTCTAAGCCAGCTTCTTACTCACCTTTCACTTTCCCAACTGACCCCAGCTTTTCCAGTTTAAAGAAAGGACTTCCATATGACCTATAGTAAAATATCCTACTAAAGCCCAGAGACTTTGTATGGAATATTTTCTTTATTAGATAAATTCAGTGTTTTATCTAAGGCAGTCTGGCAGAAGCTACCTTAAAATCACTCCTTTCGTGTTTTATCACTTTTCTTTAATTACGATTTTCTTCAGAATCTGTTTTAAACCATGAATACTGCTGAGACAGACTAATGAGTCTAGAATTAATCTGAGTACTTTGTTTTCCTTCTGAAGCACCCGTCTTGCCATTTTTTGTGCCAGTATTTTTCAGAACACAGGGATGAGATCATACGTTTCTCTGAACCAAACGCATTCAACTCCTTGAGTTTTGTTTCCACCATGATTTCCAGCTCTTTTTACCATCGTCTGTCTTTTCCTCTCGTAATTAAGCTCATCACCCCTGCGGGAAACTGAGGCAAAGTCTGGATCTATAGTGTCTCACTTCTATTTCCCTGTGTTTTACACTGTTGAAGAGCTCTTGCTCTTTTGTTCAAGCTTTGCGAGATCAATCTCAGTTTTCCTTTGGCAGTACTAAGAATACCTCTGCTTCTCTCTTTTTGCACGTTGCTCCTCTTTCCAATTTTTGTACAGATTTATTCTCTTTCTTATGTCTCTCTGTCTAGCCTAGTCTGGAGTAGAAATCTGTCTTCTTGCATTTTATCCTGTTTGGGACATAGATTTCAGATCCAATTTTTGATGTTTGTCCTGAATGTATTTTCTTCACCTGCACGTTCAGGACTCAGCCTTAAACCCCAGCTCACTGGACTTATGAAGGACATGGGCTGCAGCTGTAGCAAATGGTGGTGGGTGTTTCAGCTCTGTTGACTACCCAAATTTCTCTGCTGAGGTTTCAAGATGCAGCTGGAGGATCGTGGGCTATGGCTGGAGAAGGAGGCAATTGCTGCAGGTGGCTGCTGGAGGAAACAGCCCATGCTGTGATCCTGTCATGCTCCCAGTGCCCACGCACTATCCCAGTCAGTCCCCTGCTTTGAAATGATGGTAGAAGCTCTAGCCAAAGACTTTCTCAGCCATTGGTGCTCTGTGTTTGGACACGACAGAAAGGACAACTGGGCACAAGGTTCACCCTGCTGTGGGATGGGCACGGGACACAAAATACTCATGAAACAGGTTTTTAACCTACACTGCCTGTGAGGACTATTGCAGATGATCATCTCAAGCTTCCCAACAGGGAAAACAGCAGGAGATCATGCTAAACCAGCACTCCAGAGACTGCAGGCCAAAGCTCAGCAGTGGCCAAGGTGCAACTCTGTGGCCAGTGTAGCACAGGATGAAGAGAAAAATAATGGACTGGTGCCATTCGCAGTGACGCAAAAATAATCTGAGACTTTCTTACTGCTGCTCTGAATGTCCCAAGGCCCATGGCAGGGGCAGAACACTGGAGGGATTATAAATACATTCTCAAGTAATCATTGTTCCTGTTTTAGGATAGGGAGTGGAGGTGGCAAAGAAGCAGTTTTTACTACCAAATAACTCCCCTGCTGAAGGGAGTCTTGGGGAACGCTAAAGAAAGGTTTCCCCCAGTAAAACAGCACAAAGTATCCCAGTAGAGCGGTGAATCCTATCTTTTCCTGGATTTCTGTTCCAGCATTTGAGTCATTTATGCCACAGCTGAGGTCTGGGATGACTACAGCTCAGGGGGTTTGGTCTGCATGAGTGGCAAACAGGAGGCAGGAGGCGGCTGAGCTGCTGCAATGGGATTGAACTGGGACCCACTGGCACGGGGCACTCTGCAGCCAGCGCCTGCCATTGCCTCAGGGCAGTCCTGGTCACCTCAGAAAGGAAAAATAATTTCCCACTGAAAGAGTGACAACTGAGCACTCAGGGGCTTCTGAAGAATCGCTGGCTGTGTCACTGGGAGTAAGCCCAGCTTTGTGTGTGTTCTCAGGTGTCGTGGTGTACAGGTAGGGCTGGTCCGTGAGCCCCGGCGCTGTGCTGCTGGTCCCAGCTCGTGTGCCCTGGTCCTGCACACCCACAGAGGGGCTGCCCCTGGGTGAGCTCAGGGAAAATGCATGAGCTGGAAGCAGGGCAGGCTGTGCCCAGGCCCCGAACATGAGGCTTAGAGACTCTCAGGCAAGTGAGACTTTAGAAAGCAAAAGTTTTTTCCCATGCAGTGCTCACTGCAGTGTCTAAACACGGGCAAACATCTGTTCTGTAGAGAAACACACTCTGTTTCAACATCAGGCTCTTTGGAAACATTTGTGTAATCAACAAAACTACAAACATTTTAATTTGTAACCCACTGTACACTACAGAGACTTCACTGAAGTCATGGAAGGTGAAGTCCCACCAGATGTGAGCTGGCACTGTGGTCAGCAGGGCCATCCTGACCTATCCCAGGTGAGTGTCTGACCCTAAAGCCTTTAAAACATGTGATAGTGTCTATGTCTGGGAGTTGTGCAGCACTGAGATTTTTTTTTCTTTTTTAAAGACATCTTTCTACAGAAACAGTATTGCCAAAAGGAATAAAAAAGTACAGCATGATATAGTTAAACAGGAATATCTCACACTGAGCCCTTAAAATGTTTCTGTATCTTCTGTGATCTTTGGAGGCATATTTACTGATAGGGCAGTTTCCAGACCATCGCTGCACTGATGGAAAGTGGATTTTTTTTTATTAAGTCATCTGTGGTTTTATTTCAGAAAATGAAACTTCACGTGTGCCATTGGTGTTTTGATGACAGGATCATTTTTGTAACACAGTGGAAAGCCCGAGACTTAAAAAAAAACCCCAAAGATGAATAAACGATAAAATGATTGAAAACAAAAAATAACTTTACATAAGAAAGAAAATATAAACCCCACAGCAGTATCTTATATAAAATAGCAGCAAGAAATTCCATGACAGTTTCCCTGGGAGGGAAAAAGGAACAAATCCAGTTGTATTAAACTGTTTTGCTGTTTATTAGGTTATTATTTCTCTGTCTAGTGCAATACCAGGCCATGTTTGATAACTAACACAGACTGAGAGCTGTGAAGATGAGAGGGTTTAAATTTCAGAAATAAAAATCAAACAAAATTCTTTAGTTATTCAGAGCCATTGAACTAGAACATCATAGTACAGAATATTACATTCTATCACAATTTACCTACCTTTTAGGCAAATTTATTGTTCTGCTTATAAAAAACCCCAACAGTCCTCTACTTGTCACATTTGATCATACACCGTATTCTTAATGCCAAGTGCGTTGCTGTGAGTGCCTGTAATTTGCCATCATCCCTGAAGATGTTCTTGAAAATGAGATGTTTCGTCTCAGTGGTCATACCCTGCTGACATTTTTAAAATAAATAAATTATCAGTTCTGTAGTACTGTTGCCGAGGTTTAAGAGGAATTTACATAGAATGCTGTGCTTCTGTGAGAATTGTGAAATCTTAATCTTCCAGTAAGCGACAAAACTATTATTAACATATCTCGAGGTAATGTTGTTTGGTGTTGATACTCAGTGGAATACACTTTTCATTGAAATATGAAAGCAGTCCAAATATGCTTTACTCTCAGACATATTACTTATGTTGTTTCTTGGAATGACTGCAATATAGAAATTAATCTAGTCTTACTCAAATGACTTTTGTGTCCCCGTGCAAACTCTGGGTTCTTTTATGGGTGGCAAGATGAATCGAGACAGGAGGGGAAAAGCCTTGGGAGGCAAAGCCAATAAAAATGCCTATTAAAGCCAGAGGTTTCAAAGCAATGAGGTGATTCCCAGCGATGTGCAACGCAGCTCCTCAGCTCTCAGGGGCACATCTCACCTGATCGCCTGTTGGCAGACGCTCGTCTCAGGCTCATCACAGGAGTGAGCTCTGAGAGTGCAAATATGAGCTCAAGTTGGCCCTGGGACACGGCAGGGTGATCCCCACTGTGAGAAGAGTAGGCACCCTGATTGTCAGAGTATGAGCACACAGTCTGAGGCTGCATCCCTGCAGCTCCCTCTGCCAGATGGCCGAGCAGAAAGACTGAACAGGTTGTTGGAGCCAGCCAGGTATCTTCCAGAAAATTAAAATCCCTCCTCCATGTATCCACAAAAAGAAACATAAACAGCCTCATATTAAAAAATACAATAAATATGAAATGATTGTAAATATGAAATGTTTGCAGCAAAAGTAGCTGTAGAAATAATAATAATTTAGAAAATAGGAAAAAGAAAATAAAAGGGGTTTTTTTCAGTGTTTTGCCCACAGTCTGACTTCAAGGGATTCAGTGAATTCACCAGGAAGTAAACAGGATATTTTATTACCATGTGGATAGGGAAAGTGTAAATTACACCTGCCACTAAAAGTTTGGAAAAGTTTTTTCCTAGATGATCAGTGCAAAACTGGCATGTGTGAATTCAGCCTAGTGAAAATTAACAAATGACAGTAAATGGCTAATTTTCACCGTGGAAAAATTTAACTGTTGGGCTAAATCAAAATACTATTCTAGGAAAACAGGTGATTTAAAAGTGTATTAATAACGTAATTGGAGAGATGGCAAAAAAGTAAAAGGCAGGCAGGGTGTAAATGGGATGGCAAGAAGCTTGAAACATCTGAAGGCAGTTCATGAGCAGCCCTACAGAGGAAGAAAAGTTGTTTCCAATAAACGGAAGGCTGAGCAGGGTTAACAATGAACTTATTGCTGGCCTCTCAACACACCATAACCAGTCAGAAAATAAAACCAGGAGTGAGGGGGAAGCTGGTGAAATCCTTGGAGGAAGAGTAAATTTACACGGAAATGTGGTTTTGAAAGTCCTGAAACTGTGAGTTCAGCTCGAGGCACTCAAATAGTTTCACTTCATTTCTTTCTTTTTTTTTTTGGCAAGAAGGTAGGGAGAAGGAAGCATGGAAGGAGCCAGAAGGGGAGGTGTCATTTCATCCTCCTTCATCTTCTGCTCACCTTGTCCTTTGTCTGGGCCAAAGATTTACCCAGCTGTAAATCCTTTTCCCTTCCGAAATACCAGACCTTGCAGAAATGTCCAGAGAGGTGGCCATAAAGTTTTCACCTTAGTCTTTGGGAGGAAGATCACTATCCTCAGATGTTGATCAATACCTTTCCAAAACTAACCTAAAAGAAAAATTAAATATTTGACAAAATTCTTCCTTTTTCCTTGTTTTTCCCCCACTGCTCTGTGCGAACACTTCCAGGTTTTCTTTTTAAACCTCACAGCCTACAGCATGCAGTAATAGCTCATTCATTATTCAAGTAAATGTTTCTGTAACTGGGTTAATAATAGTCCTCATCGCTAAGTACAGTAGTCTAGCTGGTAGAGTTAAAGTTCCCACAGAGCTTTTGTTTTCCTCAGTTTGCAATAATATTCCCAATAAAGTCATTCACGGAAACGACTGTGTCACAGCAGCTTATGTGTAACACCCAGTGAATTATTATAACAAGATTTGTTAAAACTGTGGAGGAGATTTGTAGTGAGATAGTTATCTGAAAACGATCTTTAGAAAAAATAAATGTTGAAAGCTCTGATTTCAAGGTATGCTGCTTTCTCCGCTGCAGTCAGTTCTGAGAGCTGCTGAGGTTACTGTAATATCTGAAGGTAGTTTGTGATTAAAAGCTTAGAGAATTTTCCCTCATGCAACGCAGAAACTGAGGCACCAACACAGGCAGAAGTGCTCAATATGGAACCCACATTTAAAAATGGAGCCAAGGATAATTTTGGAATCAAATACTTCAGTGTGTAGAAAATCGAGAAAATAATTAGACCAATAAAGCACAAGAATCTTTATAATTTGGTAAGAACATACTGGCATGACACACATAAAAGTAAATTATGCTTCTTCTAAACTCATGGAATTCTCTGAGTTAAAAAAAAATAGTACATTAAAGCAAGATGATGGATATAATTTATTTAGAGTGTTTTAAAGCTTCCGATAGGATTCTGCCCGTGAGAATATGAAAGAAGTCTGGTAACAAGAAGGTGAGGTAAAATCTTGTCCTGGATTAACAACTGCTGAAGAGACAAGCTGGCAGTGGAAATAAATGTCTGAAGCCTGAGGCTGAAAAATATTAAGAGCAAAGCACCCTAAGGATGTCTGTAAGGACTATTTTTTATCTATCCATGTGCAGGTGACTATGTTGTACATACATTACACTGATTTCCTTCCGTTTCTACGAGGATCTGTTTACAACAGACAGCAGACAAATATGGACTTTGAGATAAGGAACGTACCCACTAGGTTTTTTATAGATTTTTTTATGACTTTAGACATAGTCTTAAGACTGTGATCATAGTTTCAGTGGATTTTCTAAGTACTGGATTTCCTAATAACACTAAGAATTTGATGAACAATGAAATGTCAAAATATGCAGCTGATAAAAGCTTGATCAGCAAGGAAAAGCTGCAAAGGATTGTTTGAAACACCAGACAACTCTAATACCACCAGTGGTTGTCCTAACATGATGGCAGATGAACTTGAACTAAAAGGTAATGCATTTGAAAGAAATAATTTAAACTACTCTGACACACTGATGGCTTCAGAATTAACTGTAATCTCTGGGGAAAAGACCTGAGCACTATTGTGAGCAGCTCAGTGAAGATACTAAGCAGCAGAAGCAAAAAAATGTGCCTGAGCCGCTGCAGCGAGGGGATGCATTAAGAAGAGAATAAGAATGTACCTACCCTGGTGCACAGATGTGGCTGCAGGTGTAGCCACATGTGCACTCAGAAGGGTGGCTCATCAGCCTCGTTACTCTCTGTGACTTCAGATGCCACATGTACAATGCGAACCTGGTAAAAGGAGCCGTGAATAATTCATGGCTCCCAAGTGAGTAGAAGGGCTGAGGATGATGAAGTTGGTCACTCGTGTCTAGGAGCCAGCCAGTCCTTCTGGCAATGTACCAAAAGTTGGGAGAATGGAAAGATTTGGGTTGGCATAAGGGGTGTCTGAGCACACAGACTCCTCGTCAGCATTGGCCCTGCTGCTCCTTTTCAGGATATTTCCAAGTACTTCTGCCAAAATTTGCCCCTCTGTCATTTTCCAACCAGGATTATGGCCTATCTTGCCTCTCATATTATTCATTATTGTTGTACTTATGGCCTGGGTGCATAAACCCACATAGAAAACTGAAACAGTGCTCGTCAGGACTCATGAAGGAACCATGAAAGGAAGGGCTGGGGGGATGAAACTGCAGGAGAGCAGTGAGCAGTGGGGAGTGGAGAGGAGGCAGGAGATGGCAGAACCCCATGGGACCCCCCATCCAGTCTGGACAGCCCCTCAGCCAGCCTCTCTTCAGCAAAGATTTTCTCTGTCTCCGGGTCTGTGGCACACCAACATCCCTGACACGTTGTTTTACGCCTAGTTCCCATTTAAGGCAAATAGAGGAAGCTCATAACTCTGGTTCAGTTGCAGTTTCTCTGGCTTTGACACAAGATAACCCCTGCAAAATGCAAGCTGAAGTATGGTTATCTTTGCTACCAGAAAGGCTAAACACTTCATTAGGTTTTTAAATGAAAGCTTAGTTTCTGGAGAACGCAGTCAAATCTGCAGGAAGGACCTAATTCCTCCCACATTTTCATGAGCATAGAGGATCAACATCTTTGCCAGTCAGATGCTCTTGTTCTGCCTGTCCCAGAAAACAAGGAAAAGGGGAAGCTTGCATTTACAAGATGACACTTTTAACGCTGACAAAGAGAACCATGAATAAGTAGGGTAGAGCAAACCTGTAGAATTCACTGAAGAAAGTTTTTAATGTATTCTGCAGGATTAGAAAAGCACCAGCCTTTTATAAAAGTAGTGTTTGCATTGCACTAGTTACAGTGGCGGCAAATGATGTTAAGAGCCAAGATGTTTTCCCTGGCCTGGCCTGGTGGATTGAAGCCAGAGGGGCAGTAGGAGGTATTGTCTGCTCTATGACCCTCCTCATTTATCATGAACCTCATTCCAGTGTTGCTTGTTGTGTCCTTTCTCACTGGCGGTAATACTGAGTGAAAATCAAAAATTTTCACTGAAAGAAAGAAGTGGATTTTTTTCATACCGCAAAAACAAAATTGAAAAGCTGACTCCCAAAGTTTGAAAAAAACAAAAAGAAAAAAACCCAATGAAATCTGCACATGATTTTTTTTTTGATAGATCATGATATGTGAATGGCTGGTGTCAGCAATACTGAGAATGGCTTCTGGAGCTGATGGGACCTTGCAAGGAGTGTTCCAAGAGGCGTGAGGAGGCACAAATAGCCACCGACACCGAGGAGAGACTGAGGAAACAGAGGCAAGGATAGGAAAGAGAAAGCAGCTTTACACTTCCCTGCTCTAAAATACTCTGAAGAAGGCAGTGAAAAGCCTCTGAAAGAAGCGCAAATAACCCAGCAAACGACAAGGGAGGCTGGATTTCAAAGGACTGCTGAGAATGAAGATCAATAGCACCAAGGAGGACGGCTCAGTTCTGCAGTAGATCAGGTGAAGGCTTCACCACACTGGATCATTTCATGTTTTGCCTGTGTGTTCACTTGGAGGGCATGGAGTCCTGATTTAGTGGGACAGCTAAAATATCCAAACAGCAAGAAGAAAGTAGTCATTGGCCAAGTAATCGTTCTAAAAACATTCATTGATAAAAATATTCTTTTGTAAAGGTGATGAGCTCTTATCTTCCAGAATTGCCACATAGGAACCAGCAATACAAGTTTTCTCATTACTGATGAAAGTGACAGGAATGCTGGAGACAGTGCATTAGATTAGCGAGACCAATATTCCCATGGATCATCAACAAGACTCTCTGAGACCTCTGAAACCTGAAACGTCATAACTCAGGAACTGGATGTGTCCTTTCCTATTAAAGCAAGTGAGACCAAAGGGGGAAACACTTGCTTTCTCCTTTAAGTTCTTCAGCAAAAGAAGCTAATAAGGAATTGACATAGGACCCCACTTTGAAGCATAACTCAAATAAAACCTTGTAATTGAAGCTGAGTTAATGGGAAATGCCATGCTGGCTTTCATAATAAAAACCATGCACCTGTCTCTATGCCATACCCCATCAGAAGATCCAGTGGTGGAGTCTGATAATGAGCCAACATCACACAGCCACGTTGCTGCTGGATGTACTGCACAAGGTGTCAGCATCCTGCCAAACTTATTCCCTGAATAGGCATGGCTGATGTTTCCAGAAGCTGTAAGACATCTAGGAGAGTTGCCAACAGGGAGCAAAACCAATGCTGCCAGTAGTAAGATGGGATAGTGCCAAATTAGTACAGAAGTTCCTGTATGTGCCAAATAGCTTTCTAATTACATTGTGATCAGCAAGACAAAACTGTGTCTCTTTAAAAACATATGTCTGTATTCACTCTGGGTCGTCAATGCAGAAGGGGAATTTAGATGCAAAATGGCAGATAGGAAAGGCTTGTTTGTTTCCTGGTGTTTCTGTGCTTCCAGGACCCCAGCCCATAGGACTGGCCCCTTCCCTCCAAAGAAAGCAAAGAAGAGGACAAAGAAGAGGTGAGATTTAGCGGATTAGAAAGTGGTGGGACTATTTAATGTATGGGCACGCATTGAAACAGGTGGCCAGAGCAGGTACCTTCTGACGAAACACTAAACAAAACCCACTGAGGTTCTGTTTGGCTGCTTTTGGTTCAATAGCACACGTTCCAAACATAGCACCAGACCACTGGGCCCGGTTCCTTTTGTATTTTTGATTTCAGAGTCATTTTGTTTTCGAATGAATGTAGGACATATTTCTAAGAGTCGGGTTGCAGAAGGCCAAACTTGAATAAGCTGGTCCAAATTACAAGGATGCATCTGATAATCACTAGGAGGAGGATGCAAGGCTTTTGGAACAGATAGAGGATGGGAGTACATCACGGGGGATTTTACAAAGAATGAAAGGTGAATCATGTTGCTGCAGAAATAATTATTTAAATATGTGGTAGGTAAAATTTCGTCTGGATCCTTTGCACTCTCTCAGACTTTCTTTGAGCTCCTCTGATGGGTAATGAGGCCACCATGCAACAGAGTGATGAGCGGGTTGACGTGTACACGGGCTGAAGCATCTGCCTCTTCCCCAGGCCATTACCCTTGGGGGCCAAGTACATTTTGTATCCAGCAAAAAAAATTCAAAGAGGAGAACATGTGAAAATATTGACTGCTCTGTGGATTTGATGCGTGGCTATAGTGCTTTTAATGCATAGTGAGCTGTGGTGTAGGTCTGTGCTATAGTAGCTACACTAGCTCCCTTTCCAGACTCCCAAAAGTCACACTACGGCAGAACACTTTTCTCCACTTTCAGGGCCTTTAATGTGTAGGTTTTATGTGTAGCTGCTCCTGCCCCACACACCTCCATGGGTTTTGGGCAGTATGAGAGATGACCACACAGGTTCCCTCTGTGAATACAAGTATTTGAGAATCAGCAGTACCTAACCAGGCTGGAGCTTCAGTCTTTTCCTACTTCTCCACAAATCCTTGAAGCGGCCTGTCCCCCCTTATCATGTGAAATAGCTACATGGCTGGGATAAAAGAGTAACAGTGCATGCAGAAATAAAACTAATGCATATATTCAGTATGGCATTTTCTGTTTCTGGGTACCCAGGGTTTTGCAGGACTGCTTGGACATAGGTATCATTTACCATACCCCAAAAAACATTTCTCCGGTTACCAGTGTGCTCATCATTCTGTGAGGCATCTATGCAGACCCAGCACCTTGCAGCAGGTTCCATGCATACAAAATAGCAGATGTTTTGTTTTGTTATTTTATTTTATTTTATTTTAGTTAAATTTTGTGGGTTTTGGCAAATTTTATCCCTACCAGTCAGTATGAACCCACCTGCAGCACAAATTTCTGGGTCCTCCCTAACTAGGGAGAGCTAATTCAGCAGGCTACTACTCCCCAGGCCCGACCATGTAGTGCTCTGACAACCTGTTTTCTTCGAGATTTCAGGCATTCCAATATTGCGGGCCATTAATTGTAGAAATCTCCTGGCTTCTGTTCGAGGAATAAAAACAATTTACATCAACAGGAGGTAGTCCCTTATGAGATACATCCAGCTGGCCACAGCGGGGATCAGCCTCGTCGTCTTTACGAGCAGGATATGTTCACATGCCAAAGTCAGCAGAAACAAAATAGATGACACATCCACACTCCGAAGGTTTGTATTCCCAATAAACCCAAGCAGAAATAAGACAGGATGAGGAGCCAGGTCCAAATCAAGCACTTAATTCAAACATTTACATGCCTGAGATCAAACTCTTGGATTATGGATCAAATCCCTAAAACATTTAGGAAGGCAGGAGCTGCCTGTGAATTGTCTCTTAGATACGTCTGGGGACATTTTGTGACATCTGTTGTACAAGCTTGGGTTTGTAAAACCCACATGCAAAACAGTGGGTTTAGACCAAACTGCTGATGTCTGAAATTTTCACTCTGCTTGATATGAGACATTGCCAAATCTCCAGCAGTATCTGTGTCTGAGATTTTTTTACCTCTCATCCCACACACCTTGAGCTGATTTCTACTTGGACAACTTCTTGCTCTTTATACTTTGGGAGCCATATATCAAGGAGAAATCTGCTCGGGAGGAAAGGACAGGGATTCTGTCTGTTCTCTGATCTTTAATGCAGTTTTCAGCTTGAGGTGATTTAAGTCTTTCTGTTCAAAAAATCTGACATCAGTCATGCACTCTTGGCCAAGTGAGGTTACTCAGGATTTATAGCATTCTGTTGTGTGACCATTGAATTTGGAGTACTTTTGTTAGGATGATGTTTGCTGTTGTGATTTAGGGACGCTTCTGTCTCACCCCTTTTCTTCGAGTTTTGTGTCCCCGCATTCCTGCACGGAAAGTAGTAGAGCAATGAAGCTCAACAACACTTTTCACCAGGCCCTGCTGGTGAAACCGCCACAGACTCCCAAACCACCTCCTCTATATTCTCTCGGGTATTTTTGAACAGCAATGTGCTCCTCACAGGTAGTTTCAGAATTTCTATTGGAGTTTCTCGTAGCCTTGTGGAATGAAACCTGGAGTCCTGACCAAAGAAAGCCTCATAAGGCTCATGCCTACCGGGGTGCCTGAGTGTTGGGCATGTCCCAACCTTTCCTCCGGCCCCACACAGCTCTAGAGTGACAGCTCTGACAGGACTGCATAGTGCTGGAAGAGAGAGCTCCTTCCAGTGGCACCTGGAGGATCCAAAGGTTTCTCCAGATCACTGCTAGGGGCACTTTCTCCTGTTTTGAGCTAAATGCTAACTGGAGTGGACTTCCTCTCTTACCACACTGCTGGGTTTCAGGACAAGCCAGTGTCAGCAGCTGCCCATCGCTGAGAGACAGAAACAGCCAGAACAGGCCCTGAAATGGACCTCTGTGCAGATCTGGCATTCCAGCTCTGAATTCGCTGGGGAACAATTGAGAGCTTCTGCATGCTCAGTGGATACAGCAGGAGAGAAGGTGTCCTAGCACAGGGAAGCTTGTGCATTCCTCTTTTTTCAAAACTGGCTAAAAGGGATTGATATCTCTCACAGCAGTTTTCCAGCTTTGGGAAATCTTGCGTGGTATAAAATTCCGGAGGGAAGAAGATATTACACTGTTATTGTTGGGGGACTGGGGTAAGGCTGTTTGTGCCAGTCATGCAAGATACGTCCATGCTGTGCTGCCACAGACAGCTCCATTGCCACACAAAATGTCTGAAAACAAGGGGACTTGAGGCTAGGAGTGGGGAGCTCCACAAAAACCAGTTTTGTTGCTTGAAAATAAAGGCTGATGATTAAATGGACTACTTTATACGTTTTTCACAGGTTGAGTGCCTCTCTTTTCTGTGCTTACTGTTTTTTAACCTTCTCTGCATGGAGCATCCCAAATATATTTTAACACTCTTTCCCTTGGATTAGCTAACGAAACATCTTCTCTGAATTCCCCCCCCAGTCTGTGTAGTTACATTCCTCCTTGACTTGGTAGAGCTCCAAGACACCATTCCACAGATAACTTGCCATGCAACCTGTGGCTGTGTGTAAATAAATGTGTATATATAGTGTATGTGGTGTCCTCCATAAAGGCAGAACTGTACATATTAGAGCTGTTTAAAATCAACAAGGACTTGGTAAATAGATGGGTTTTGCACTTCATTTTCTCTCTCCTCTCTCCATCAGAAAGAGACTAAGTAGAAATTGCTCATTTGAGCAAGGTTCATCCCTGTTGGATCAATTCTTTACTCTGGGGGTTCTGCCTGAGCTGCAAGCGAAAGCTCAGACCTGAGGTCGTTACATTTGTGTAAATCAGGCAACCATGCAGGAGTAGAGTCTGGCCCGCCAGCACCCAGCAGTGGGGGGAGGAGGGGGGCAATGCCTGCCTGTGGGCATGAGAGCAGGCAGTATTCTCCCCCGGGCAGGATGAGGCTGGCTGGTGCCCACAGGGAGGTTCAACTCTGCAATACCTTTCCTGTTCCTTGGGGTTTAGAAGCACTGACAGATCTTTTCCTTCCACTTAGAAAAACTCAGTCAATAGTGAAGAGTGAGTTCTAAATGTGCACATCCCACACTAACTGTTTTTCAAAGGACTTTAACTATTTGTTTGAAGCCCTGTTAGTGTTTTCTGTCACCATCCTCCCCCTCTCCCAATCCTTTGAAAGTTTCCCTGCCTTCACAGCAGATCAAGGCAGCCAGCTCCAGTGTCTGCTCCGTGGTCACCCAGAGGTGTGCAGGGCCAGGGCTGAGCTCAGAGCCCCATCTTGGCCGAGCTGCATGGAGCTGGCTCAGCTGGCTCAGGCCCAGGATGCAGCTTATCTGCCAGCAGAGAAGCCACCCATGGATAATGGAAAGTGACTGCAGCAATGGAACATGTTACAAAACTCCTACTGACTTCAAGGGAGTCGACCGGCAGAAATCACTGTGTACTTACACTAGGGAAGTAATCTGGGACAGTAAATTAATCTCAGCAGTCCTAGCTTCAGGGGTTCTTGAAGCTATTTTGTGCAGTTTTCCTTTGCATGGATTTGTTCACTATTAAATTTGTAAGAATGAAGCCAAACTTCTCTCAAACTGCTGAGCTGTGCTTTGTTTTGGGATTTCCAGAAAAATAGATGAAGCCACAGTTTAGTCTGACTCCCACCTGGAAGCAGAAACTGGTCCATGTCTGCTGAAAGCCTTGTGACTCTCTGCGAACTTGACTCCAACTTGGCCTGTGATCTGTATCCGTGTCCACCTGGCTTCAAGTCTCTTTACAGACGATCCACCCAGCTGTAGTTCAGGGGCAGAACAAGTCAAGCTTCATGTATGAGCTGGACCACCCATGATATCAGTTGAGTCAAAATGCAAATATAATAGCCATAATCACAGCAAACAGTGGAACTTCTGGTTTCCTCTTTAATAAGAGACATGTGAAATCCAGGGAGGAAAGAGTAGCATGTCTACATGAGGCAGGGAGCACGTATTTTGTAGTTTTACTTTTTGCACTTAAAAATGGGCCCAGCCCAAGCATTTCCAGGGAAGACCAGGTTTGTGTCCAGATCCATGTTGGTATTCCATTTTTGAGCGTCAGTGGTACAGAAAACAACATTTTTCTTTTAAAGTTGAATTTCCAGCTGTGGTGCTGTGAGGAGCAGCTCTGTGGTGAGCCAGAGAAGAGAGAAGAAACCTTTTGAGTTGCTGTGGATTTTCGTGCAGCACCAGGAGGAGGTGGGAGAATGCTCTCTTTATAAAGGTGCCTGGGCATGGGGGCAATGGCTTCCCCTCCATGGCTGCAAGGGCTGCCTTGGCTGCAGCATTAGCTGGGTTGCTCCTTAAGGGTTGCCCCTCACCTCCTTCCTGCCTTCCACAAAAACCTCTCTTGGAGTGACCTCTCCTCTGGCAGGGAATATGGGCTAGAGAAAAGATGCTCCTTTGCCTCTCCCCTGCCTGCTTGGACCAGCACAAGCCCTCGTGGTGCAGTGACTGGTAGGAGATGCTTCTAGAAATGCAGGTGGCCATGAGGGAAGCAGGGCCACAGCAGGGACAGCATCGCCCAGGTGGGACACTGTCAGGGCAGCCTCAAGTCACCTGAGACAATTCTCGGCTCTGCAGCTGCAGCTTGGCAGACACAGCCTTGCCTGCGAGAGCCACCACAGGCAGCTGCACCACCGTGAGGAACAGGATCCCCATCATCACCTCCTGACTGAGCACTCGAGAAGGAAGCTCACTCAGTCCTTCCTCCTCTGGCCCAACTCAACCCTTTACACTTCCAGCTTGGAGACTGCCCGGCTCCCTCAGGGCTCCCGAAAGCTCTCCGGCTTTCAGGAGCACAGCTATTGAGTGACCTGACAAAGGAACAACAAATTTGTTATGCCTATTTTATATTTTAATTGGCACTAGAACTTCTGTGAGAGGAGAAAGGGAAGGCCGTGCTTCCTAAGAGACTGAGGAGTGAAGGACACACTTGTGCCTTGTCACCGGTGTGGGTGGAAAATGGCCACAAGAAGGTCCTCGCTTGTTACATAGAGGCCCTGTAACCTGCGGAGGAAACAAAATGTGCTCTGCTGGAAACTTCTGCTTGCTTTCACCTGGGAACCAGAGGCAATGCAAAGATCGTATTCTGCCAGGTCTGGTTTTGCCTCAGCACTGGTAAAAGCTTTATTGCCTGTAGAATCAAATACAGGTTTCAGATTGCTTTTCTTAAAGCAGTTTTTTCTCTTCATGCTTCCCTGGCTGCTCCCAGAATGATGCTGTTGATCGGATGCACACCTTGCAACAAGCCTGAAGATTTGTAACCTTCTGTCAGCTGAGACATTTTCTTTTCCCTTCAAAGGTTCTCACAGATGATGCTCTGGCTTCCCCTCTTGTGTTCCTGCACCAGTGAGTCATTTCCCTGTCTACCTTCTGCCTACGCGCGCTCCAGGTGTGTGTAGGCAGACGCACCAGTGTGATGCCTCTCTGGGATGTTGAGCATGAAACTGAAGTGATTTGCTGAATCAAGACTACATGAAAGTATTTCTATTTTGTTGACTTCTTCACAGATTTCCCATCTCTTTTTTTTTTCCCCCCCATGTCTCTCTTACTGTAATGCTTCATCATAGCTACATATTAGCTTGGTTTGCAGACTAAGGTAATTTTCTGTTGACAGCCAGGCCAGGGAGGTGCTTTCAAACAGATTTCCCCCCCATCTCCGCAGCGGGAGGGAGTGATGCCAGCTGAGGACCAGGAGGAGGGTATGTGAACTTCTGCAGGGAAGGGGCTCATTTGAGCAGGGTGGCAAAGAGGTTGTTGGAAGATGAGATTCGGGAACACACTCTTCTGAAGTCTGTGTGCTTGAATGGAGGATCTGAAGGAACAATGACAGTGGGATCCAAACCTGAACACTGGTGCATCTATACCAGCCAGGATAGAGTTTGGGCCAGGAGCCAACTTATGAAGCCAGTCTCCCAGTGGTCCCCACTTCCTGTGCTTTCTTTTCATTTGTGGAGTGGATCTGGAAGAGATGAACCCAATGTCTTTCAGGTGAAACACACACCTAAAAACATGCTCTGGGAGCCCACTGTGTACAAACACATATTTGGCCCATGCCATGCTCCAGGTAGCACACTGTTCCCATGGGATAGTTTGTGAAGGGCCTGAAATTTAGCCTAAAAATAATAAAAAAAATCAAAGCTTCACCATGGACAAAAGAACAGTGGCCAGTGCTCCACTGTGATCATACAGAGAAAGTCTAATGATAGTTGGAAATAAGACCATCTGTACTCAAAAAAGAATGTTTAAAAAAGCTTGTGAAGTGACATATTGCTCATGAGAGAGTTGCCAGTACACACAGAGCTGTCGAGAAGATGCTACATATATTGCATATGAAGTCTTTGTATACATTTTAGAACCATTTTAGTGTCACTAAACAAAAAACCCAAAAACCTATATATAAAATCATCTCCCTGCGTATGTTGTGATTTTGAACAGAGTGGATCTATTATTCACTCGTGCTAATCTCTGTAAGGGAACACAGAGATTCTGTAACGTGTTGTTTCATCCCAGTCCTTGCTTTGTATAAAGAAACTGTAAAATTACTGATGTATAACCTGAAAGCAAATAAATCTTAGTATCTAAAACACAAACTTTGCTACCTCTGCTCTGTCTTGTTCTGGAAGACACAGGATCATGAAAAGCAGTTATAGTAGTAAAAGCCTTATTATTCTTTACTAATTACTGGATGAAATACATTAAATATCAAGGGTGTCTGTCGTAAAAAATGACATCATATATGATACAGTTAAATACAGAAAACTTTGTTTAAATAGCTGTAAGTGTCTGGCTAAACCAATCAACCAAAAAAATCAAAGACAATATTGACAAAGGCCCTTAAATCACACTGTTGTGTGTAAAAGTTTTTCACAGAAATCATGTTAGTTTTAATTGCAATTTTTATGGTGGGTTAAGGTCTATTTTGTATTTTTATAATTATTCATTTTTGTTTCAATGGTAATAAAAGCCAATGATAATGTTATTTTGAACAGTTGGCATATTTGCAGGGGTGATAAAAATCAGATGATCAATGTATAATATTACCTTGTGATATAGATATAGCTATGGATACAATGTTACCTAAAGGCTCTGGGAAGAGCTATCTAAATTTATAGTGCGACTGCTATCACGTTTTGTGTCTTCAGAAATTATGATCACAGGTGGTCACAGCAAAGCGTCTCAAATTGGATGTTCTTGATGTCAGCATAACTTAAAAACGTTTGTGCAGTCTGACCAAGGTGTAGGAAAGCCTGCGGCAGAGCAGGAATTTGCAGTGGCCCCAGGGCCAGGTTTGATGGTCAGCTGGAGCTTCTCCCTTCCTGCAGCTCAAGAGAATCTCAGCCTTGCTCCTGCCGACAACTTTTCTCCTAGGTTTCAGGATGAAGCAGACATTACTTACATTGAAGGAGGAGCTTACATGGTGTCGATGCTGCCAGACCAAACAGGAGCAGCGTGAGTGCAATGCCTCTGTAATGAAAACACTCAAAAGAAGTGTCATAAATTAAACAACTCTACGTTATTTAATGACACAAACCTTGATTGACTTCTACTACCCATTGACCCGCCCAAGTTTTAATGTCAGGTGTTTTCAGCCGCTTCGAGACGAGGAAGCTGAGCCAGCCCAGCTCTCGGGCTGAGGTGGCGGCGGCAGAACGGCAGCAGCGCGGGCGCATCCGGCGGCGCTCGGGCAGCAGCAGCCTGGCTGCCGGGGAGCTTTGTTCCTTTGTTCCCCCAGCCCCGCTTCCCCGGCCAGACCAGCCTCCGCGCAGCCTGCTCATGGCTTTGCTTTTTCTCCCCCTGCTTGCTCACCTGCAGTCTCTGTTCATATTGTTTTATGGTACTTTAGACAACGGGTTTTAACAGCTAAACATAAAAGCCACTGAGAGCATAAACAGGAAACTTGTGTTTAGGTGGGAGTGCCTAGGATTTTTATACTGCTGACCACAGAGGCCATGGGAGAAAGGAAATAGGAAAAACACTGTAAATACCTGTGTGACTAATGACTTGTGCTGTTCATCTGGCTTTTCAGAACATGAAAAGTTCAGCCTTTTCCAGGCAAAACAGCGCGGGGCAGGCACAAATTCTCTGGCCAATACTCTCCGTGTCCCTCCGCCGCCCGTCTCCCTGCTCCGCTTCCACCACGGAAAGCGCCCCGTTCCTACAAAGTCAAATAAACCCACAATAAATCGTCGCCCGGCACTTGAGGCTGCGTGCACTGGCGGCCGAGGGAGGGAGTGTGACACGCGAGGGTGCGCGCCTGCTCTCCGCGTTCGCACCGCCTAAGAGGATTTAGATGAAAGAAACCAAATTTGCAGCCCCCTGTTTTGTGTTGAGGCAGCAGCTGGAGTTTGGGGGCAGCGTGAGCCTTTGTCCAGCCTTGCCTCGCCGGCTCCCGAAAGGGCTGCCATTGTTCCCGAGGGGCCTCCACGGGGCTGCTCCTGTGCCCGCTCCCTTTTATCGCCAGCCGCGCGGCTTGGGAGAGGTTTTGTCTTTTGCTGACAGCGGTAGATTTGGCCGATCGGCATCTCCCACGCGACAGCGCTGCGCTGGGATTTCCAAGTTGGCCATCTGCGCGGGGGGACTGGCAGAGCGGGGCGTTTTGGCGAGCGGGCGGTTCTCCTCCGGGGGCCACTGCTGCTGGTGAAACCACGACATCTGGTCACCTTCACCCGGCGTGCGGGGTCCGGTTTCACTCCAAAGCTGGGGCCGTTTCTCACACTGCGAGCGTGACCCGGCAGAGGAAGGATGAAGGCAGATGAGGGTGCTCCCCCAGGTCACGTTTCTGGAGGGGAGCATCAGCCCTGCGGGAAGGCAGAGAAGCCGGGCCCTTCAGCACGTGCAGCCCCCTGGGAACCCCAGGAGCCCACCCGCAGCTCCGGCCAGCGCTTGCCTCAGTTTGCCAGGGAGCTCAGCCCGAAGGGTTAAGTGCTGCAGGAAGGGCAGGGCAATGTGGGCTCCAGTAGCACGATGGAGGGAGCCCTTCTGGTGTCCTTTATTCAGTCCTTGCTGCTTCTCTCTCCCACAGCACAAAAACTGATAAAGAACAACTAGTCCTCTTTTCATCAAGCTCCCATAAAAACCCAGTAATCTGCAGGTAATACCAATGTGCCCAGGCTGCTCCAGAGAGGGACCAGCACAGCCAGGGATGTCAGCCCTGGAGCAGCAGCTGGATCGTGCTGAAATCAAGTGTGTTACTAAACAGGGGTGGAATTTCACTCATGGAAAGTTAAGCACATCTGTAAATATTTCTCTGAATCCAGGCTGGGGTTTCATCCACAATGAACTTGTCGTTTGATTGCTGAAGTGATACGATAAGCCATGGCAATGTTTGGCAGGGCGCTGGGGAGGACAGCTTTGTTGATAGCCAGGCATGATCATTTCCAGACTGTGCAAGCACTGAATTTTATTGACAGAGATGCATGCATACGCTCGTATGTATATGTTACTTGATGTATACACGTACCTATAGTTATAAACGAGTGTAGATACAAAGTGACTCCAGTTTATAATAACATAGTTACTTGTTCCTATGCAGTTATAAAAACATATATTGAAGGTTGCGGTGATCATAAAATAGAGTCCTTTTTTTTTTTTTCTCATGAATATTGTAGCAATAAAAGATGCTGGGCTCTCTAAAATCTCCTCTTTTCCAAAGGGCAGCCATAGACCAAGAAAATAGCAGTACAAACTGTCCAACACTACAACCCCATCCGGGAGGACCTGCTCAGACCCTGTCCTCTCAGCTGGCAGTGCCTCACCTGCAGCAAGCACACAACCTCACCGCTGTCCAAGGAAATCGCTGGATGCTTCTCGGCAAGGTGAAAAACGACACTGCTGAGCGACAGCCCCAGCGCAAAAGCCACCGAGGGACTCAGAGGTGTACTGCAATGGCGAAGTTCAGCCCCCCCGCCACAGCCCGTGCAGTGCGGGTTCTTGAGGTCCTTGCACGCTGCCTGGGAGGGATCGCAGTGCTCGGAGCCCAGCAGGGCACACATGGCTAATTGGGGTGGGAAGGACAGCGCTCCTTCCTCTAAGCTGGCTGCCCAAGCCAGCTCTCACACAACGACCCTGAAGCTGTGTCCTGAAGACTGTAGTGGCCAAAGCATTTCTCAGGGTTTTACTGCTAAATCCCTTCTCCCGCACAATACTGAAAAGGGGCTCTGACCCAAGACTCTTCTCGGTTAAATACCCGAGCTGCCAAGCTACAGATTTTCAGGGATTCCTTTTGAAACTCTTCCACTTTGTACAAAGCGATTAAATATTCATTGGCACGGGGACTGGGAGCCGGCCTCCTGGATGAGCACCCCCACCCCAAGCCGCAGAGCCCTTTTCATTCCCATCCTCTGAATATTTAATCAGCTCATACAAAGCAGAGCGGCTTCAGCAGGGGAGCCTGGGAGAGACCCGGCGGTGAGACCCACTGATCAGAGTGCGCGGCACAGACACCCGATCCCAGGCGCCTGCTCCAAAGCAGGCAGATGAAGGATTTGAGCATTCGGTTCAGCATAGCTGAGAGCGTGTTAGCTATTCACAGCGGAGGATGTGACACTTCCTTTCTCTTCTCTCCCCCACCCGGTCTTTTATTCCAGTTAGATGTGGTTTAACTGCCTCAGAGTCCAGCAGGAAGACAGGATGAGGAATGCTTCGTTTGTGTCCTGAAAACTGTACAAAATGAATGGATGAAAATTTGATGAGAAGTTTTTCAGCCATTCAAGCACCTCTCTTAATAATTCAGATGTTTGATTTTCTTCTTCAGTATGCAGTAAGGATTAATGCACTTTGAAGATGATATAGAAACTTTAGTTTCCAAGAGAAAAGCCTCAGATTTAAAAAGAAAATCCCACATAGGAGTATGACATTATTACCCGAGCTTCTATCCTCCTGATTCTCTTAACTGATGACTGGGACAGGCTTTGCACTGAAATTTCAGCACAGAGAGATCTTTTGCAGCCTCCCTCTAATAAACAAAGTTCACAGCGGAAATGCTGACAGGCTGTGATCAAAGCAGCACCCTCAGGTGTTGCTGTGATATACTGCTTGCTTACTAAAACACCGCAGTTCAAACAGCCTGGCTGTATTTAATTGGTATATATAGTATTTCCAACTCGGGGAGCTCAACACCAAAGAAGGCTTCTCTCAGATCTTTCACTTTGCCATTGTTCTGCTATTTGCTCAGAAGAAAGACATTTAGGAGACCAAGTTTTGGTTTACATCTGGAACAAGGACCACAGGACTATTCATAGCATTGCCTTGAACTTTACAAGAGGCTGCCCTGCGAGCACTCCTCTGCTGTTGGCACTCAGAAGTCCATGCTGTCCTCTCCCCAGCTGCGGGGAGCAGCTCTTCCCCAGTGACAACCGAAGAGCTTTACTTCAGTCACATCAACTGCATATGCAAAAAACTGACACTGACAGCACACCATAATGTAGTTTTAGTGTCTTTAAAGCATTGGAAAAAGAGAAAAACATCCGGGTGATGAATTCTTTGATTTACCGGTCACCATCCAGGACTTGCTAGTGTCTGGAGCAGTGCTTGGCTCCATACTCAAAGTTCACAACACATCCTCTGAAATTCAGATGTGTGTCTAAAACTTTGGCCTGGCCTGACCTATGAGATATAGGCTCATATATTCTCAAGAAAGAGTATTTTTTTCCTTGCCCAGTTCTCTCACAACATCTGCCACAGTCCCAGATCCAGGCTCTCAGCCTCAGTCTTCTTACCCGAGGAGTCCAGGCTCCCACCAATGTCATGTCTCTCCCTCTTTGGTCAGTGAATTCCCACCCCTAATCAGTTTCTACTTCTTGGTTCCTCCATCTGTTTGTTGTTTTCCTTTAGTCAAGTTTTTGCCTTCTTTCCAGCTGCTCCAAAGAGTTCCTTGTTTACACTGCCTCAGTTCTGGCAGGGATGTTTCTTCCCATCCCTGACTTTTACTTTGAGCAACCAAAGTTGGAGAAATCCACTTTCTTTGACTTTGGATGGAGTACATTCAGCCCAGGGTAAAGATGATACACACAGCAGCTTTGTGGCAGTCAGGAGCTGTGAGGGGATAGAACATGTGCAGTCCCTCTCCGTGGACAAACAGCATCTTCTTTCACCCACTCCAGCAGCCCTGAGAAACTTGCAAGTGTGCCTTAAAGATGGGATGCATGGAGATATTAATTCCTAAATTAAAATGTCTCTTCTTAGCACAGGCAAAGTAGGTTTTATTCCAAAGGTTTCTAACCGGACCTAAATGAGAGACTTCTATAGAAACAGCAACAGGCATTTCCCAACAGAAAAGGCCACTTTGCTCCACTCCTGCATTTTGAGTCACTGCTACAAACTTCTGAGAAATTGTGCCTTTTTGAAAAAAAAAGTTTGTTATAATTTTTTTGGTAATATGAACAAAACAAAACATTTTCTCAATTCTTGTCCCCAGAATCTGCCAAACTGTTTTGACAAAATTTTTTCCAAAAATTCTGCCTTAGGCATACACCTGGAATATAAAATATCATCCCAAACGATTAAAACTTGACAATGTCTCAAAATGTGATTTTATAATAGGAAATATTGTGCAAACATCATATTATGCTCTATTAGCCCCACCCATTAAAAATATTTCCTTATGTGTAGCAAAGAGGCTTATACAAACCAGCACTTGCAGATGGAGTCACTGTTTCCTAGTGTGCAATACCTTAGTAATTTTGACTTTTTCAAAATTACTGAGTGCAACAAGATAACACTAATGAAATAATCCCTTGGTGAATTTATTCTTTTAAATAAAAGCTTGCTTTGAATTATGCTGTAAAAATGTATCTTTAAATCAACTCATTTCCATTTAATTACATGGATATTAGTTAAAACCAGCTGAGTGGACTTTTTAATTTTTAATTGTGAAAATTCTCTCCCAGGCTGAACTCTTCTATGCCAAGTTTCTGCATTGAGCACATTTTTATGGTCTAGTTATAAACCCTAGAAAAACAACTTTTGTAGGAAATGTTGACACAACCTTAAATAAAGTGGTGCTAGCTGACACCTCTATATTTTCAATTTGGGGATTTCTACTGGGAAAATATAAACGCTAATGCAGTAAAGGAAGCCAACTATAATAAAACACTCATAGTCTTCCTGTTCACCCCACAAAGACCTACTTCAAAAAGCACCAACTCAGACTGGAGATGAGTTGAAGTTAACTGCACTCCTCCGAGGGTACTAAAAATTACCTGCAGGTAGTTCAGCGTTATAGTTACTTGCAAGACTTCAGTTTAGCCAAAGTCACGTGAATATCCATCCAAAAAAAAGAAGTGAAAAGAAAATGAGAATGTGCATAAGCTCAAAAAAAGGGTGCTAGTCCATTTATATCCTTCCTAGCACAACATAAAAAGAGGAAAATAGACTTTATAGATTCTAGTGAAACAAATGTACATACACACAGGGGAAAAATATAGACATGGAAAGTGAAAAGTGAAGTTAGCTTTCCTACCTGTATCTTTTAATTCTGGCTCACCTAAACTGAATGA
The DNA here is from genome assembly GCA_013398855.1 of Mohoua ochrocephala. Taxonomy (NCBI): domain Eukaryota; kingdom Metazoa; phylum Chordata; class Aves; order Passeriformes; family Acanthizidae; genus Mohoua; species Mohoua ochrocephala. The sequence goes on from VZTA01002813.1 coordinate 53,219, forward strand.
ATAAAGGGAGGGCAGGGGCCCCTGCTTAGCCTTATTTTAAAAGGTGTTTGAAAAGATTCATGAACAAAGATCAGGATGATTTTCAGGACAGCTTCTGAGTCTTGGTGACAGAGATTTAAAAGTGTTGGGTAGCTGATCCTGCCTCAAGAATAAAACCCCATCACGTTAGTGATATAATGGAAGTGAGATATACAGTTGGAGGGAGGATGTTGGAGGGAAAAGGTGGTAATTTCAGAATTTTAATATGAAAATCAGAATAAAACCCAAATGATATTGTTTAAGGGGAAATTGTGCTAGCCTGGTTGCCTTCTGTAATAAGACCTCTGGCTCTGTACATGAGGGGAATACAATGGATGGCATTTAACTTGATTTTAGAAATAGTTCAGAGAATATTTCCCATAGCATCCTTGTAGCCAAACTGGGGAGATATGGACTAGATGGCTGGACTTGAAGATCTGTGATAAATTGACTGAATCTTCAGGCTCAAAGACAATGAACCAATGGTTCAGTCTAACTGGTAACCAGTTGAGTAGTTTACTGGATTTAACAGTGGGGTTGATGCTGTTTAATGTATTACTTAGTCTCTTGGACAATACTCTATAATGCACTCTCAGCATATTTGCAGACAATATCAAACTGGGGAGAGGGGTCAATATTCTGGAGGGCAGAGCTGCCATTCAGGAGGACATCAACAGGCTGCAGAAATGGGCCATGAGAAAACTCTTGCAGTTCAACAAAGGAAAGCACAAAAGCTGCACCTGGGCTGAATTAACCCAACACAGGAGAACAGCTGGACTGGTGCTGGCTCTCCAGGAAAGGAGCTGGCAGTCCTGGTGAACAACAGGTTAAACATGTCAGTAGTGTGCCTCTGCATACTGGGGCTGCAACAGGAAGGGCAAAGCCAATGGGTCAGAGGAAGGGACTATTCTCCTCCCCTTGACAATCATGAGACCTTGTATGAAATGTGTCCAGCATGGGATCCCCGGGTACAAGAGCAACACTGATACATGGTAGAGTCCAGAAGAAGGCCAGCAAGATGCTCAAAGGGCCGAAGCAAGAGGCAATAAAGTGAGGTTGAGAGAACTGGCTTTGCTGAGCCTGGGGATGAAAAGGATCAGGAGAAATCTTGCTGTTGTTTTCAGTTACCTGGGGAATGGTTGTGGAGAAGATGGGACTGACTCTTTCTGAAGCTGCATAGCAGAAAGATAACAGGCAAGACAAATGTAAGGATGGCAGATTCCAATTGGACACGTGGGAGAAAAAAATCTCAGCAAGAATAGTTGAACGATGGCCAGGTTGCCCAGAGAGATTGTGATAGCTGTTCTTAAGAGATACTCAAACCTCAGCTGGGCAGGTTAACCATGCTTTGAAGAGCAGGTTGGGCAAGGTGATACCCAGAAGACCCTTTCAACCTGAATGGTTCTGTTTCCATTTGCTATTTAGAAATCTTCCTGACTTGCCAGCTCAAGGGGTGGCTGAGAAGACCAAGACTTTCCAAAGGCACTTCTGGCATTGACTTGCTCAGTGGAAAAGGAGCAGGTGGGAATGGTGACACTGAGCAGCAGCCTGCTGGCTTTTAGACACCATTCAGATTTCTCCTTTAGACAAACTGGCTGCTGAAAGAGCTGGATACTTGCCTGCCTTTGAGTGCCCAGCCTTATCTGTTTTTAAGGAAAGGCATGCTGAACTCTCTAGCAACATTAGAAAGTATTGGCCCGAGATTTTCTTTAGTTGCTATCATACCTAACCTTCACCTCTTCAGAGGCAAACACAAAAAAGTTATGTAAAAAGCCAAACTGAATCATTCTGGTAAACAACACTGACCTTGTCTTAGACCTGAAATGACCTACCCTTATATAGCTGTAACCCACTGCACTTAATGCAGTTAACAAACTGTAGTCCTTTGATTCAGTGAGACACTTCCTGCTTTTACCATTACTTTTGTCCTGTCTAATTGTCTATTAAGAAGGTAATTTGGGTTACACCCCAATGAAAATCAGACCTACCTAACCTTCTGCAGCTCCCAAGAGACCTTTCATTGAGGTATCTCTGTGAGCAGAAGAGATGATAGGGGTTTTTTTTTAACCTCGCTAACATTTCAGCCATTCTGGCAGCAATTTATATAATTTCTGCCTGCTGCCTCCTTCTTCTTCTGTTTTCCCCCATAGGTTTCGTAAGATATCACAGTAACCTTGGCAAAAATGTGAAGTCTACTTTAAGGTTAACGCTAAACTTCTGTAGTACATTATTTCAAGGTTTAAAAGGAAGATAGTAAGTTCCAGTATGTACCTGTCAGTACTAAATGATTGTTCATTTCCTGTGAATTTGGAATAAAGTAATAACATACATCTGGCGAGCTAAAACATGTTGCTTATTTCTTTTTCTTCTCTGAGCCATATCCTTTACCAGCTGTGAGACATCACCATGCAGAATCTCCAAATACCTTTGAGAAAATTAAAACAAAGGAACAGAGGGCTGGAAGGGACCCCCTGTGTCTTGGAGCCCAGTCCCCCGCTAGCCCCAGGCCACATCACACAATGCCTTTCCTCAGCTGTTCTCACTCCATCTTACAACTCCTCTTGTGCCCCCATACCAGCACTGGAAGTCTGCTCTCTCCAGCATTGATTGCTCAACTAGCTACATAATGTCTTTCAGCTTCCAGTTAAAATACATTCATGGGCAGTTTATGCCCATTTGTTCTTGTGCCAACGCTGTACTTTATCTTCAAAAGATCTTTTCCTTCCTTGATGTTTAACCTCCCGGTGTATTTATAGAAAGCAATGACATTCTGTATCAGCTTTTGTTTTGCTACACTAAATATGTCAAGCTCCTCTGGCCTCCTTATGCAAAGTAGAATTTCCATTCCCTCTCATTACAACTTCGCTGCCCTTGTTCCCAAGTAATTTTTGGCCCAGTGGGCTGTTGCTGGACACAGTGATCCTGAAAATGTTTCATCAATTTATTTTACTAGTTGCTAACCATTTTCCTGTGTGAATCAAGCCAGAAGATGACACGGTAAAAGGATATACATCACTAAATGTACTAAATACATTGAGAAAAAACCAATTGCAGACTCCTTTCTCTTTGTTAATGTAGTATTTCTAAATGTTAGGTGCTTGTGGGCTTTGCAAGACAGTGGAACTCTGATAATGGATCCTGAAGCACATGTTAGAGCCTAGAGAGAAGGAGGTTGAGGTATGAAAACAACAGCCATGGAAACGCAGCGATTAGAATATAAAGAGTCCAAGGGAGAGGTGAAGTAGGATTTATTGCTGCACTGCAATGGATGATAAAGGAGGTGATTAGAAATTAACTGTCAAATTCAATTTGTTACACTCTTCTGGCCTGACAAACACTTGAAACATAAAAAATACATATTTACATGAATAAAAATCTCAGCCTGTGGCATTCTCACATCTTCCATTTGAAAGCATAAAGGATGGCAACTGAATTTTTTTTTTTTATTGCTATAAATGCTGCTTGCTTTCTGTGTATCTCCAAGTCAGAACAATAGAAAAATGTAACCAGCATGATTAAGTGGAGAATAGAAGATCCTTTGCATTTTTCTCCACATGCACTCAGTCTTGTCAACTCTTGAGCAACTTAATGTAAAAGTTTAAATTTTATGTTCTCATTGTTCATTTCCGAGGCACGACCTGAATAAAATCCCTGCGGGGAAAAAACCCCACAAAACAAAAGGTCTTATCGATTGAATGTTAGTATATAGTCTTTTATGGAATAGATTTTCAATGCACATATTGCTTATCATGACACTGAAATAACAAATTTCTTCAGTCTTTCGAAGCAGCTCCAGAAATTTAGCATCTCTTTCATGGTTTCTGCCAGCACTGAGCTGTGCCCCAGTAGAGTAATTTTCTTTAGTATAATATACCACATAAATATCATAGTTTTATCTGATGGCAATGAATCTTAGAGGCAAACAGCTCTTTTTCCATCCCTTTCATATTATATTCATAAAGGCATGAGGGCAGCTTGAATCATTAAACATTAAGCTGAAAGGCAGCATTCGGAAGAGACCTGAACGGGGACCTCCCCGCTGGATTAAATGTAATGTTCTCCTCGCAGAAAATGGCTAACTCGGCTGCAGGCAGGAGGTGAGCTCCACTGCTCTCTGCGTTCCCAGGGAGGAGAAATTGTGGTTTGCGTAATTTCGCTTGATGTCAGAAGCAGATTCCCAGTCATTGTTCAGCTGCAGTTGCATTAGGTAAAGTCCTTGTACCTCTTCTGCCCTTTGTGGTTCTCCAGACACGTGAGCATCGTCCTTCTGCATGCAAATCTCTGTGTGTTTTGAAGACATTTTTCCTTTGTGACCTGCCTGTTGGACCGGCTGAGGCTCAGATTACAGTGGTATTCAATAGATATTAAGCACACACTGGTACTTTTTCAGGCAGGAATGACCTCCTGAATTTGGAGCTGTAAAATGCAGCTCCTGTGTTTACTCAGTTAGGGGACAAACTGTGCTCCCCAGGTCTCATATTCTCAGGTTGGTTGTAAACCTTTTTGTTTTGCTTATATGACTTTCTGGGACTCAAATTGCATACCCTCCTGGGGTCTCTGCCTGTATGAGACTCTCTTGAAAATTATGACTTGATTGGGTCCTAGTTCTGCGTCAGTCACCCCTCCAAATCTCTGTGCCAGCTCAAGCACAATGTCTGATAATGGAGAAAACTCAGCTGCAGTGTGACAGAGTTACTACATGTGATCGTCCTTTTTTAATTCTAATATCTTCAAATGAGTCTATTTCAGGAATTGAGAATAATTCTTTTGGAGCAATGAAGTTTATATAGCCAACATAAACAAACCTACGCCTGCTTCATGCCAGGAGAGGAGAGAGGGGGAGATATTTCTTTTGCTACCAACATAGGCTCTTCTGCTTGACTAGTATTTTTGGCAGATGCTACCACATTTAGCTTCCCACAATGGCACTGTTTATTTAAGGCCAATATAAAACATCCCTGGCCCTTCTCTTAGAGTTTTCAGTCCCTTGGTTGACTTTCATGTATCCTTTTAAGCACATTTTTTATGGTGCCTTTGGAATCACTGCTCAGTGCTTTTAAACAAAATACTTCCAAACAACAAGAACTCCATCTTAGCAGGGTGAGAAAATAAGCTGTACATGGGCCACTGCTCATGGATTTCACTACTTTCTGTTCTCACCAGTAGTTCAGAGGAACAAATAACTGCCAGGCTAGAGGTACTAGCCAAGGACCTTGTCACCAACAAAGATCAGTTGTGATTATTTAAAGAAGAGTGTGAAAAAAGTGTAGTGGTACTTTGCCTAATATGCACTTGAGCTCCTGACAATCATTTTGTCCAAGGCTACACTGTTTTGTTTTATCAGATGGACCTTAGGGAAATTTAATTGCAGTTTTTGCACTCTGACTATTTGTGGTATAGAAAATATATTTGCAGCTGTAAATTTTTCCCAGATTTGCATTTGATTTTAAATCAAAGGTAAAAATGTAGCTGCAAAAATGAGTTTCAAATCCTTATAGGACGTTTACTAGGTCCTTAGGGACAATGGCTTATGGTCAGCCCAACAGCCTTTGCGTTTTACAGAACATGGTTACTTTTCACCCCTGATTTCAGGCAGAAGCCTCCTTCTCTACCTGAGTGCAGTGGCACCATTTCTGTTTGTACCCACTACATCTCAGTTACTGGTCTCTGGCTTCACATGTGCCAGAGCAGAACTACACTCCAGCCAAAGCCACTGCCTAAAAATATCCATCTGCTAACCAAGCTGCCACAGGTCCTGATGAGCCACCACGGGCTGCCTGCCACGAGGCACTGTGGCCACAGCCCCAGGACACCTCTGTCCAGGAGCACCCTGCTGCTTTGGAGCTGGACAACTTGAGCAGTCAGCACTTCCCAGCCTGGCAGGGACAGCTGGGGAATGCAGTCTTCAGCATTCTTGCCTATTCAAGCAAATTGGTCGGAAATGGCTTTATAGTGGCCTACTCACATCCTAATTTTTCTCCCAGATGTGTTATTTCTGCTTAACAGTATTTACTGTCGGCGTTCCGGTAAACCTCCGGCTACTCAGAGTTTCTGGTCATGCTTTTCTACTGCCTTCCCCAGGTATGAACATCACCTAATACTTTAATACCCTTTAATACCACCACCATTGTTTTTTTCCTGTGTTTTCCTGTGAAATACTGTGGGTGCCAAACACAACCCAAACAGCCATCTGCAGAAACAGTGTCTCCCAGAGGAGGTGCAGAATGTGCACAAACATGTGCTCTGTTTTCCTAAGGGCACCTGCCAGAATCCTGCTGATGCAACAAGCATAGGAAAATATTTGGCACAAGCCATGTCTCCAAAGATTTCTCTCCTTGTAGGTAGTGGAAAATATTCCTTTCTTAACATACTTACTTCATTTTTTTTGGGTTCTCTCTATATAAGTGAATGCTTCTGTTGTTCCCTGCTGTGGTGTCCAATAAGCACAGCCACTCATGGTTTCTCAGATCTCTCAGAGCACTAATCCAGTCTCATTTTAGCTCCTGCCTCAAGGTGAGTGGTGTGAACTGTTGTTATGCTGCACTCTCCCTGCTCTGTCCTGTTCTTCTGAGGGTTTCTTTTTTCCTCAGAAGACTTCCCCTAATTCTTTTTCTGTTTTTTAAGTCCTTGGGCTTCCCAACAAATGCATTTTCTTAAAGGCAACTAAGACTTTTCTAACTCATTAATGGGTACTGCCTTCACCAATATCTTCACGAATTGTGCTGAGGTGGTGGCATGACTGGAATATTAATAAACAAAGCATTAGCTTGCCCGGAAGGACAGGAAAGATTAGAAATACTGCCCTGCATTCAAGGGTACACAGGTGTGCTGGGAGATCCAGAATGCAGAGGAATTTACTCTCTCTGAGAAGGTAAAAGGGGAAAAGAATATGAAGGCTTTGATTGCACGGATTGCAAAATATTAAACAAGGAAGACTTGAGGCTTTTTGTGTCCAAAAAGGAGAATCAGCCAAAGGACAGGATATAATATTAATGAGGGATTTTAACAATCCAGGTATTCCTTGGTGAAAGAATGCAACAGAACGCCAATGTCCAGTGAGTTCCTGGAATTACTGGCAATTCTTGTTTTAAAAAGTGTAAGATTTTCCAGATTTGAAGCTAAGCAGTAAAGAATGATGTGAGAATGTGAAGGTGAAAGATTACATATGTAAGAGTAACCTTGGAATCTTAGGGTATAAGATTCTTGGAAAGGCGAGGAAGAAAAGCAAAAAATGATGATGGACTAGAAGTATGAAGGCTTCAATAAACTAATAGACAGCAGGTAGCTAAGTGAACATAGGCATCAAAGACAGCTGTAAATTCCTCAAAAAAATGTTTTGAGGCATGTATTATTCCCCAGGAGAGAAACTATAGACACTGTAAAAAGAGAACAAACTGGTTAAGCTATTTGCAAAATGTGGTCACAGGAAGTAAAATGAAACACTTGCACAGCCTAAACACAGCGAGAAAATAGAGGGGAAAGGAGCTATGATGGAACATGATAACTATTCTCAAATAGATAAAAAGTCCCATAATAAATGAGAGGTGGTTTTTTTTCAAAACCATAGGATTAGATTATAGCAAAAATTTCAATTTCAGCATTAAGTAAAACTTTCAGTGGTAAAGTAGTAGAAAGCTAGTTTATATTGTTTGTGAGTAGGGACACCACAGAATTTACATCAATGGAGGTTTTTAGGAAAGACAGGAAACTATCAGAAGTCATCTAGAAATAGTTCCTATTAGTGGGTAAAGCAGTGGGCTACGTGATCTCTTGACTATCTTTCTAGGCATTTATTCAATTTTTATGGACCTGTGCTTCATTTATTAATCAACTTTGCAATTTGTTCACATGGTCCCTTTATGTGTATGTTCATTACATAAAGGCCTAAATCTTGCTTCTTTACCGCCTTCTTTCTGTGACTTTTTAGTGTTAAAATCCGTAACACTAAATCCATGATCCTGTTTTTGGCTAGTATACCTCTATCCTCCTTAAAAATTGGAACTCTTCCACTTGTGTTCCCTGATTTTTGACCGCAACATTTTCCAGCGATCCTACAAAAAAGTCTTCTGAACCTGAAGTTCCATTATTGCCCTTTTCGTTCCTGCTGGGCACACTTTCCAGACACTTGGAAACCTATACAGTGATGCTGTCCTCTAGGTCTTACATCTTATTCCATGGACCAGCATTATTATTGGATGATGGGTGTTTGCTTTTCAAAACATAAATATGAGAATGATTAGAAGAGTGAAAGAGTGGCAGCAGGAGCACACAGATTGAATGCATTTTCTTGGTGCAGAAGCAGATATTGTTCATCTTTAAGATTTTCACTGCAGTAAGTTACAAGGTAAGAGAGAGAATCAGGAGGACCTGATGACTGAAGCCAGATCTCCTCCTTTCCTTAACTCCACTGTTCTCAGCAATTCATTCTTAGAGATTTTGACTTGTGCTCAATTTCCCTAGCAGCAGAGTTCATATGTACTTGATTACTTACACAGGAGACAATTTAACCATGAAAACCTCATATGTGAGGGATTAGCTGAGGGCAAAGTAGGGCTCTTAAACTCTTAATGTAAGTATGGTCATGACAGCACAGTTTGATTAAATTGAAACATTTCACTTAGCAAAGTATAGATTTAATTCTAATAATTTTAAAGGTGTCAAAAAGGAAGGGGTACTCATTTCACTGAGCACATACAGCCTGCACATCTGTCTCCCTGAGGGGAACAATGAACAAACCTTGCACGGAAAAAATAAACAATTACCGTTTCTGTACATCATTCATCTTCTGGTACTTGCAGTTTTTGTGGGCACATCTGCATGATTTCTACAAATCCTATTACACCTCATAGAGAGGAATGAGGTTAGTGATACAAAGTTTTATTTGGGAAGCAAGACATGTTGTTGCTCTGTACTAAGATAAAATGAAAGCGTTAGAAGTTCTCTCTTTTATTTCCTGCAGATAAATGCTGTTGAGGATACTACTGCCGTCTTTTTCTCATTGCAATGGTTTTGTCTCTGACCGTGGTTTTCATGCTTAATTTTTATGTTTACCATCAGTCATGCAATTCCAATTGACATATGATTTGATTTTTCTGCTACATAAACCAATTTTACATCAGTGTAGTTCCAGTAACTGGGGCTACTCACGCCACAAGAAAAGGACGAAGCCCTTTTTTGTTTTCTTTAGTTTCTCTTCCCTTAATCACTTGGGCCAGATTCTTAGCTAATTTAATTTTCCTCTGTTATCTTCAGTTCAGCTCCGTTGACACAGTGTATTGGCAAAATTTGCACTTCATTGTTACAGGTAAACTTTGAAATGAGTCAGTTAAAATTTTTACTTTTCTATTCTACTGAACTCTTTCCTCTGTGTTGAACATTTTGAGCTCTCTTCCTGCCCTCACAGGCACCCATGTGATTTGCTAAAATAATGCATGTGAAATTGCCAGCTGAACTTGCAAGAAAGCTCCCTAAAAATAATCATCTTGAGATCAATGGCTGGACTCTAGAAACCTCGTTTATACATTTTATCCAATGTGATAAATTACTGTTGCACTGTATTCAGAGTTTATACTGAGAATGACTCAAGTGGATGGCATGAACTGCTTTATCCACCAGCTAAAAATCTGTTTTCTTCGCACTCACTTCTGCCTCATAGAGAAGAGGAAAAGCGAGGGGCATTCCTGACTGGTTCTGACTTCAGCAACAGAGTGAACAGCCCCCTGGGTGTGTGAAGAGAAGAAAAAGTGTGCAACCATCACCCTCTTACAATTGCTCACAATTTAAAAGCCAGCCAGCAGCAGGAACAGGAAGAGAAAAGGTCACAAGAGGACAGTGTCCATGGCCAGCATCAGGTTTCACAGAAGGGACCATAAGGGAGAAAATGAAAAACATTTGGACTTAATTAAGGCACTAATCTGGAAAAATGAGGAACAGTTGAAAGCTGCAGAGTTGGGGCATTGTATAAACTTATTTTCTTGATTGCAAAGTAACCTTGCAGTAGCTTCTGCTACTGAGAATAAGGGAGGAAGAGGTTGGTAGGAACTGGGGCTCTGAGGTCTACCCTAGAGCACTGTTTTTTATAGTGAAGTAGCATCAATAAAGGCAAAGGAGGGAGTACAAAAGGAATGGGGTCTGTGAGAAAATGACATACGTTGCTTAGAGCTTTGGTCCCTTACAGATAGTGCTTTCACATCTTTGAAAATATGTATTTCTCCTAGAAGTAGCTTTTCAGTTGTCATCTTAAATTTTCTGCTAGAAAATTCTGTGTGCTTATATACAGTAAATGAATAACAGGTAAATACTGAGTTATATAAAATAACGTTGCAGATAATACGCGCATATATTTGCTTGCATTTATCTCAAAAGAGAAAAAAAGTCGGCACGCGCGTCTGCAAAAAATGAAACAAAAGAAGACGAGATGCTGGAGTTCCTTCCAGCCTTTGCAAGGCCTACCTGCACTACAGCTTTGATTAGCTAAAGGCAGAGGTGTCTGCCTTAGTTCCAGTCCTCTGTGTTTTGTCACTTGTTTGGATACAACAGGGTTAAAGAACAAAATTAGGAGACTTCCTTGCAGTCAGTGGCCTGCCCATACTGCACCATGAAAAGCACAAAGAAAAACTGTAGTTCTGGGCATCCCAGACAGACAAACAGTGAGAATTCTCAGCCTCAAGGTCTGACCTTTCAACTACTGCAAACTGGCAGAGCTATTCAGCAGGGAAATGCAGTACTGCTCAATATGGCACTGGCACAAATTCACCCATTAGAGGCTGCATGCACACATCTGAGGGTACTGAATAAGCCGGGATTACGGTTAGGTGAGGGTTAAAATGGATGTCGCGTGGCTAAATGCATAATTTCTTTTTTTCTTTATGGTCATAACAAAGCCTAAGAAGAGTGTATTTTGTTAATGTGCAGAGACCAAGGCAGATTTGCTACCAGACCGGGTAAGCATGTCTTACGTAAAACTTTATGCGGAAAAACAGATTTCTAGTCCAGGATTCAGGACAGAGGGATGCTTGTGAGTAGGAAACAAAGGACATAGCAATTTTATTTTTTTAAAATCAGCTGTTTTTCACCTTTTAGATTCACATTTAATGGAGACAATTAATTTTCAGTATTATCAAACAAGAAGCTGGATATTAGACTATTTTTCCCATTCTAGTTTCCATATGAAATTTCTCAGCTTTAGCAGTTTGAGGACCCCTATGGCCACGTCCTTATCTACAGAAAACAGACTCCATTAAGAACAGAATGATGTTGCTTTATGTCATATGGGGGTATGGCCCTCAGTCCAGGTATGTCTTCAGTTAAGTTTTGGGCCCCGATTCTCCCACACGTTGTTTCACATGCAGCTGTCTGGGCAAACCAGTTTCAAGCTGTGCACAGAAAGCTGCTCGGGTACCCGTCAGTAGCCTGCATCTATTTTGCATGATAAGTATAATAGATGAAGACAAGATAGTGTGGAATCAAAGCAACCTCTTGTTCCCTTCCCATTAACATACAGGTAAAGATAGGAACATAGATGTCTACTGAGGTAAAGAATTATATAATAATGTTGTTAATTGAGAAAAATGAAATAGAGCTTTTTGATAGAAATATGTACTACTTGGTAAGGATACTTAGACGTTTGTGGGTCTTACATGAAAGTTCTTTTTAAATTATGTTTTGTGGCAATTCTTTCTAAAAACAGCTGTGGAATGCAGTAAATAGTACAGTTGTTGCTTTGAAAAAAAAATCTGTGTCTGCAGTGGTCTGAAAATAAAATCCCACATCAAAGAGTTCACTACAAGTTAGGCCTGCTCACAGACAAAGGATACTTATGAAAGGATGTGTGTGGAGTTATTTCTAAGCAATGCTTTTCCATGTAGTTATTTTGGAATTGCAAATATTTTTCTCTTGTTTTCCCATTGCTGGTGAAATGTGTTCCCTTTCAGCCTCAGCAGAATACTGGACAGGTGCACTGAAAGCCCCAAACTTGCAGTTGAAAGGTGCTTGCATGGTTCACTCAGCTGGTTGAGCTTATTCTGGTATCATTTAGGACAGATTTATGCTGATGGAACACCTCTGGGTGAAATCCAGGTCTTTTTGAACTCGAGCCGAAGATTAACTCCAGGGACAGCCAAATGAAACCAGCTTACAGAGAAAGTGCTGGAAATACCTTTGTTATTTATGCATTTGACTTAAGCCAAGTGATCTAATTGTTGACGGGTTTCAGTAAAGTATGCCCCAACTGATGCCATTAAAGTCAACCAAGTTAATCTTGTTTTACATATGTGGGATTTGGATCAGAATTTGTCTAAAGATTCTTTTTTCACTCATTTAAGTGGAGGAAGTGGAACTAAAGGTTTTTACAGATGAATTAGGATTTTAAAACAAGAGTAGATGAAGGGAGAAAGGAAGATTATGTGAACTTCTCTGAAGTGTCCAGCCTACTAAGGACCAGCTTTTGTTGCCACTGCCTCTGCCAGCCTGTCTATTTACATGCCATCTTTATGCTTTATTTCCAAAAGCCTCATCAAGGTACTTTTTGCCTTTTCTTATGTTACTTTTCTCAGTGAGATTACCAGCAAGCCAGTTTTCTACTCCTTTTTTTAGCCCCTGAATTGGGTGGCAGCATTTTAATGTTTTTAAGTAGCATTTGTGGCAGCTACATGGGAACCGTTGCTTTTTTTCAAATTCTACTGCTGTCTGAGATAAATTTAGGCATAGATGCCACGCCGTAATCATTAATGCCCTGCCATGCATGTGCATGGACTGCTGCAGAGGTCAGTCCTGCCCTTCCCAAGTGCTACATTTAGTTCCATCTACGAGTCACTAACCCAAACATTGAGAAGGCACCGTCAGAGCAAATGAAGCAGAAAAGTTGCTCCCAAAAATCAGTGGACACAAATCTCTCTCCTCTGCTTTCTGAAGAGATGCCAGTTCCTCCTGTGTATACACCTGGTAGAGCAGCACTGCTCAAAGAAACATCTCAATCTTCCATGGCAACAAGCCCAGAAGCTGATCTGCCAGCCCCAACCTGGTTAACTACTAACAGGCAGTAAGTGGGGGCAGCCAGCACCCCAAAGAGCAAGGGCAACCTATTTCTTCTGCACTGGGGACAACTCTCATACTGCTGCTCTGGTGCTGCAACACTTAGGCGACTTCTAGGGAGTTCCTTTACCTTTCTGACAGTCTGCTAGAAGGCCCAGAAATCTGAGTTTTGCTTCACCACCTATCCCAGGAGCTCTGCTAGCTGGCTCAGTCTACAAGCACGTCTTGTATCGTGTGCAGTGATTCCAGAAAAACAGCTTTTCAGTCCTCTTCTTTCTTCTTCTCTGTTAAGAATACTCCCATGTCCTCAGAAAGCGGATGAGATGACACTGCCAAACCAGACTGCTGCCCACCTGCCCATGTGTGCACACTCTAATGGACACCTAGGCTGCCTGTCAGCAGGTCAAAGGTGGCACTGGCAAAATCAGCAGATGCCAGCACAGGAATCACGGGAGTTGCTACCTTTAAGTCCAGTTTCCAAATTTCTGTAGTTTCCGGACGGCATCCAAGAATTCACCATCAGAAAAACAGCTATGGAATAGCCCCATGGAATATTGGAGGATTTATTAATATACAGACATAGAGCTATAGAGACTGTATGATTAATAAGAAAAGCACCTTGACAGGGGAAAAAAAAGGTGGTATGTGTGCACTTCTGTTTAATCTCTTTAATTACTATAATTTCAGTGAATGACTAAACTAATCCAATGGGATAACCCCAAACAGATATATCCAGGAATTTCCCACTGATGTCCCCCAAGGCACGTCCCCACTTTTTGCATCTTTTCTCTCCATTGCTTTGTAAAAAGGACTTCTAATTCTGTACACTTTATTATTCAGCCTGTTCCAATTAGGAATGCCCCTAAAAAACTTTGTTTCTTTCTCTCTTCTGTTGACAGAGAAGTTTTTATTTTAAAAATCAAAACGGTCCTTCTTCCATATTTTGCTTTTATACTGTGTATATTCTGTCATCCTAAATTTTACCTGTGCAAATTCAGACACATGATCTCTCAGCATGGGGGAAAGGTGTAGTTATTTATACATAACTTAGAACATGCTTTGGTATGTGTTCCTAGCTAAATATATAAAAAAAGAGACAACTACCAACTCAACATCTCCTGAAAAATTAACGTTCTCAATTCAGTGACATTTTTTATTATGCACCTACATTTGGCTTAGTAGGCTATGCATGAAAGCCTCCAATCTGGAATCATTAGTGACAGTTACTAAAGTTCAGCTTTTGCCTCCTGTTTCCAGGATTTTTTTTTAAATTTCAACATAATTCAGACTATGTTTTTAAGTCTAAAGGATATAAATCATAAAAATATTAAACAGACATACATACACATCAGAACCTTTGGTTTTTTCTCAGATCCACCAATTTCACCTATATCGGACTACAATCGTGTCTAAAAGGCTTAAGTGCTCAGTGTCAATATCAACTAATTAGTGATGCTTTAAAAAACCTTTTTGTGTGACATTTGGGAAAAACCTGGTGATAGAAGAACATACACTTTCTCCTCCCAAGAGTAAATCAAACGATGACTCCTTCACACTCAGGCTGTCTTTCAGATGCGTAACTATAAACCCATTATATTTCATCTCTAGATATGGCGCTCTAACTCTCCTTTTCACGTAACTTAAATTATGTAAAATGCATGCTCATGAATTAAAATATAGTTGTTGCTTGTTATGAAGAGAATAAACAGCAGGATATATGTTACCATAGCCATCACAAGGAGCTTTACTGAATAATTCCTTTGACTATAGTATGAAATATCCAACTTTAAACATCAGCAACTGAAATATGAACAAATAGACTGATAAAAGGCTTTCCTGACCAAAGATTCATCTATTCCAATCTCCTACCTCCTAGCAGATATGCAGGGAAGAGTACTACAAGAAAAGCACATTTCAGTACTTCTTTGGAATACTCTCCTACCTTCCACAATTTGTGGCGGTAGGAATACCTTTTTTTTTTAAACCTTTATTTCATATATCAAGATGACATTTTTTATTAAATATAACAATAAAGTATAGATGTTATTTTTTATGTTTTATACTTGCCATTATTAGACTAATATTTTTTTTTAGTTTTATTTCACAAGCTGGGAAATTATAGCTAGATTTCTTGTGCCAAACCAAAGTGCCCTCCTCACTTCTTACACGGACACGTCTTGCTGGTCTGGAAGCCAGCGTGGGGGGAAGAAGCTGTGGGAGACTCCTTTGCTGTCCTCTGTACCAGACACCACGAGGTTCCTGACATCAGGCATCTCCTTTCTTCTCTCTTACGTCTGCTAAGTAATACAGTGAGTATGCTAAATCTACCTTCACTTGTGTTAGCATTACTATGTGAACTATAATTGGTAAGAACTCGCTAGGATATCCTGCATCCTTCTTGTGACATATTTTACCCTTAACCCAGGAGACAAATCACCAAAATGGTTCCATTTTTTTCTGTTCAGGACACAGATGTCTTGGCACAGGATTTGCACTGAAGAATCACAGCTCAATATTATTGGTCTTTTCCTTCCTCTCACTGCTGGACTGCCCATGGCCAAGAGCCGGATGGTCACGGGCCTTACGAGCTTCTTTTCTTAACCTGGCTGCCTACGGAAATGAGGTACTTGCAACACGGCTTTTCATCTGGTGGTGTGGTTTGGTTTTTCTTTTCCTGCCTGCCAGTGCCCCGGTAGTAACAGAGGAATCCACCGAGAAACTTTGCCTGCAAAGAGGAGTCTCAAAGTAAATGACATTCTTACTGGTTTTGCAGCAATAAGCAGGTAGGGGAGAACAGCAAGATAAAATTGTGCCATTTGGGGGGATTAGTTGGACACAAATCGTGCCATATTTTAGGTGGCAGCAGCTGGCTGATGACCCAGAAAGCTCAAAGCATTGCTAGCCATAGTACTGGTGTCCCTTGCAAGACTGGGAATATCAGGATGGTCCTGAATGCGATGGAGGTGGACAAATGTACAGGGGACCAAGGCGCAGGAATTTTAAGACTACTGCAAGAACTTCTTTTCTTGCCTTATGCCACCCTTTTAAGAACATACTGTTTATGGTTTTAAAGCTAAAGTCAGGTTTTGCCTTGGTATAATTTTTCTATTTGAGGACCACAAGGCACTACATGAGCATTAGATCATTTTCCCACACACACCTTCTGAAATTATGCACTCACTGCATTCATAAGGAAAACATGTAAACTGGATTTACTAATTAAAGCAGTTATAGCTTTTTCTTTGTGGACCTTATTCACTAACACATTTTTTATATACCTATGTACAAATAATACATATGAAAAATAAAATAACAGTAAATGTATCAACTATATAAAACACCCAGATAATAAACTATGAAAATTATTAGGCTTCTTCACCACTGACTGAAAACTATAATACTTGGTTTCATATTTATGTGTGATATGAATCCTGAATAAAGAATAATAATAAATTTTTTATGCTTTTAAACATACGGATTTTCTGGGGGTTTCAGAGGACAGACTTCTGTTTAATCATGTTTCTGGGCTGTTGCCGGGCTGTCACTATTCCCTAGAGCTGAATCTCTGGACATCAGAGGTTCTCCCCTGGAGCTGCATCTATAGACATTAAAGATTCAGAGTTGTTACATACCTTAAGCTAGGAGAGACAGGGGACTTGGTCCTAATTACAACTTATGCCCATTTAAGGTTCTTTAAGCTTAATGCAGAAGCCTTGATGCAAATGAAAATCAGGTCGTCAGTCACTTCAAAAGTACTCACAAAAGAGGTTAAAATTCTGTTTAACTTCCTCTTCTTATCAAAGTCTTGGAAAAAGAGAGCCTTTTCATAAGGGCTGAGCACTGCATGTTTTATCTGAAGCCTGCCGTTTAAAGAGGGTGATTGATTTTTCCACATTAAGGGCAAAATAGCAGGAAATCTGTGCCTCACTAACTCTTACACACATACCTGCTAGCAACTGAGAAGCTCTCTATTCAAATCAAAATGGGATTTCTGGGTTTTAACTGCAGGACTAGAAGGGCTCAATTCCTTTGGCTTTGTCTTAAATTAAGAGCCAGAAATTATTTCCCCATGAGACTTCAAGTCAGATCTTTGCCAAGGCCATGGGTCACTTGATTGCATCCAGAAGTTTACTCTATACTTAGCTGGTGATGTGTCGATGTGATGAGGTTTCAGCACATGATACTTCATAGTGACTGAAGCTGGTTCCCATGATTTTTTAAATTCAGTTGGGGAATAGGAGTACATAAAATCTGACTATAATTTTCAGGGTTTGTTGTTTTTTTTTTTTCCATGTTACAGTTTTCCAGAAACGTCAGCATTTACAGGGACCTTTGATTTTTCACTTTTATCTGTACACCATAGAGTTATTAACGGAAATGAAAAATAAAACTGCCATGTAGACGCACCGCTGCGAAAAAAAATATTACTAATTAAATGCGGAGTAAGTGACTATGATAAAACCTCTTGGTAATATGCCTGGCCACTGTGGGACAAGAGATCATGCTTCACGTGCCAAGGATGACAGTGAGATGCTACAGGGGTTTGAGAACCAGTTGGAGAGTCAGTTCTCTAGTTCAGTGACCTCACTTCAGTGGGAACTGTATAAACACAGAAGTCGACCAAATAAATTTAGATGTATTTATAACTCTCTCGTGTAGTGAAGTACACTGAAGACAAGGGATGTAGAAATTATAGACTGCCAGCAATGGTAAAAGAAAACAACAACAAACACAACTTTAAATATATATTATAAAGAGCAGACAAGGAAAAAAAACTTTCCAGAGAAGACTGCCAGTAGCTCAGTGACACTCGGCTTTTTCACACCAGGATCCTTTTCCTATATGGTGTGCTTCCAACAGGAGCCTCTGTCTCATTTGTCAGTCTGGGCAGAGCAGACTGGCTGGGATTCTCTGAGAAACCCTGCAAAAACATTAAGGCTTCCTTGCCTCAGTGACTAACTGGAAAAGGAGAATACAGTTTTCTTGCTCACTGAGTGGCACACAGATAAAGTATTCAAATTAATTCTTTGAAATGACAGAAAGAAAATAGCAAGAACTGCCTCAAGAGGTACTAAAGGACTATTTTAAATTTATTGAGATTAAAATGACAAAAATTCTTTGTAGTCCAATCTCCCACACATCCCATTCCCAGAGATTCTGCAGAGACCTACAGGATGGTTTAAAACAAATCCAGATTGCAATTTTCATTAAAACCAATGGTCTGTCTTGTGATTCAAGAGCAATTTGCTCACCCTCAGCGCTGCAGCTCTGCTAGACGTGGCTGCATGTGTGCCACCTTTGCACTCCCAGAAGGTCCTGTGCAAACTGTACCCTGGGACAATCATCTGCAAGAAGCAAAGTCCCAATGTGCAAGTCTTCTGCATTATGAAACTGAAACAGAGGGGCATTTCCTTGTATTGCAGAAGAGACATATTGCAAAACACACACAGAAACAAAGATTTTTTATGAGAACGTGTGATTAACCATCTAGAAAGCCAACAGCGTCTCTATGCCACAGATCATCAGGTGTTAAAAGCACGGCTGTCTGTGCAGGGCTCCTGCTCCACTCACTGCCTTGAAAGGTCTCTCTGTGAACTGCAGTCTTCATTCAAAAGTTTATTTTTACAAAGCATCTCTTCATTGTCAGCATAACACCTTCATGAACTAACTCAAAATTGCAAGCAAAAGCAATTTAAACCTTGTCTCTGAAACACAGCATCCCCTTGCCATACAGCATTTCCAGAATAAGATACATAGTGGTCAAGTATGGATTGCAGTTACAAAGGGCATTCTACGCTTTCATTGAAAAAAAAGGTCGTATTTGATTTTTTTTTTTTCAGTCTTCCAGTATTTGTCCCTCTTTTCAAGCTTCATTGACAGCGCTACAGGAAGTTTCACAGCAAATACCTTTTATCCCCCAGGATGCATAGCAGCTGGGCTGGCTGACGGACTTACAACTCTGCACATTTTTCAAATGTTTCCTTGACTGCTTTTTAGGAACAGCTATTTTTATAAACCTTTTGTTACTTCTAAGATGTCCAACCATTATGGAAATTCCTTTCTAAATGAATATGAAACAGTATCTTCACTACTTCTGAATCACTAATTTCTGTCATTCCCGTTTAATCTTGTGCTTATTTTCAGTTTCCCTTCACCGTCTTTATTCTGTTTGCAAAAGCTTATTTACCCCACAATTTTAAGCATAGTTTCATTTTTTTCTATCAACCCATTTAAAAAAATATTTTATTCTTGTACATATTTCTCTTATAATTCCATTTTCAAAAGTTCTGCTTTTTTTTTTTTTTAATCCTTCACAATGTTATAGTTCTTTGTAGAGGCGTTTTAGTCCACAGTAGTAGTAAAAACATTTCGTGATACTGAAAGAAGGGAGTTTGCTTCTTCCTGCTTGCAAGCCTGCAGGTTTCCTCTCAGTCATGTGTGTTTCCTTGGCTTCTCATTAAGAAAAACAAAAAAAGAGACAAGAACTATGTGTTCTTGGCTTGTCACAGTATTTTAATACCTTGAAGGACAGAGATCAACTTGTTGGGCACAAAATGAAAACTTTAGAACAAGCAGCTTGTGGGTTTTTAAAAATAATTTTTATTTGGCATCACCAGTCAAGCCTTTCATGTTACTGAAATCTATTGCTGCCTTTGAAAAATCAGTCAACCTAAGCTGGTACAAAATCAGTTCAAAGAGAGTTTTTTCTTACTTTATGATTTCTTAGAAGCTTTTGAAAGTGTCACCTCAAAAGAAGGATAATAAATACTCAAAATATGTTCCTACTCTCTTCTATAAAGCAATAATAAAGGACATAAATTCTGGCCTTCACAACACAAAAGCTACATTGAAAGAATTTTGAGGGGTTGAGAAATCACATACTGAGAATTTAGGAAATGCCAACCAGACTGATTTTGGCTGTCGTGCTCTTGATGATGACACAGTTCTTGGTTATGTGTGTCCGACTTTTTTAAAAAACAGACCAAGAGGTTCACTAAAGGAGCAATTACTGTGTATTTACTTTCCTCTTCTGGCCAGGTGGGCGATCAACCATACAGCATGCTGTTGCTTTGACTGCTGTGCTGACCACCAGCAGAGAGGGATTCTCCTCTTCTGTGCAAATGAAGATATATGCTTTTGACCTTTAATCTGCAGACATATATTATTATAAGGGGAAATATTAAAATTAAGCATCTCTGATCCATTCCAGGATTTGGAATAGGGTGTGTTCTTGTGTGCAAGATTATTCTGCTTGCTGTCCATGAATTTGTCCTTCCTCCTTCTACCTGCTCCTGCAAGTCTATCCTGTCCCACTTCAGCAGACTGAAGCCTTCTTACTTCACTTACGGGACCCCGCCCAGTCTCAGTCTTCTTGTCCAGTCTGTTTCAAGATAAGGTCAAAATCATTGCCTGAAAATCTCCATTTGGCCATCCCCTAACACCGGAGGTACTTGAGCTCATACATTTGAGGCAGTGCCGTAGGCTCCTCTTGGGGTCAGAGGAGAAGAAACAAGAACTAAAAGGCACCATTGATCTGTTGGAGACTGTGAGAGTTAAAACTGCTGCCCAGACTTCTCTGACACACTGTCTTAACATGCATTCACTTTGAATCTTATGCAAAGGTGTTTCTTACCAGCATATTAACCGCCCTTCCAATTTCCAACAGCATTTGTTTCAGATTCTTTCCTTCTCATTTTTCTGAGCTGTACCTTTTTAGATCTGCTCTGTCCCTTGGATTTTTCCCCTGAATTTATTTTAGTTGCTTGTTCTGCTTATTTGATCTGGATCTTGGCTTCTTTATTATCTTAATTGGCATTTCTCCTCTTTTTTTTTTTCCCCAAAGCAGTGTTTCAGCACTTAAACATCTGACAGGTTAATCACGACAAAAAGGAATGTACTTAAATCTCATTATATTTTTCAACTTCAAAGAGTTTTGCTCATATTTATTAATGTATCATCACAATATTTAAGTCAGAATTACCACTGCTGTTTCAAAGGTAGGTGAACTGAGGTGCAGACATTAAAGCTTAAATCTCTTATACATTTAAAAAGTACAAATAGTCAGCAGGAGGCCTAATCTGTAGGAAGCAGGAGAAGTTTGGTACTAAGAGGTTTTTCACAGCTTGTGTTTGGTATTGTCCAAGTTCCCCAACTTCTTTGAGTCTGTGCTCTAGTGCAGGATTTAAGTAGCTTCATCATCTTTAAATAACAGCGTTCTGAAGTACTCCAAACTTAACTACCTAAACCAACACTAACCTAAATGATTCTCTGCCTGGTCTAAAGCGAACTAGTACTATGCAGTAATACCTTACTGCACGTGAGTAGATTTCCTTTAAAGGTGATGGAAAATTCCTCTGTGTAGACTAAAGTGCAAGAGAGAACAGCAGGGTTTAATGTTCTAAAACTTCACGGATTACAGGAGGGTGGGAAGTATTACAGTTGTCTGTTGCTGCTGCTCTCCCCATAAAGGCTCCAGCTCACAGCACCACAGAACACGGTGGTTCACCCCTTTATGACCACGTTTTGGCATTTCCACTTGCACTGATATACAGCAAAAGCACTGCTGTGCAAACACCTCTATCGATTTAATTCTGAAAATATACCACACTGCTAAATACAAAAAAAATAATGTGGGCGTTGCAACTACGGATTTTTTTATTACCCTAAAACTACTAAGTAGTGCACATTAATACTGTACATCATAAAATTCTTAATCATGTAGGTATACTCTTCAGTTTATTCGATCTGATAATGCACTACCACTCTTCTAAATTATTACCAATGTAATCTTTAAAACAGTAGCTCTTTGTCCTCTGTAGGTTGCAAAAAGAGAAAGCATTATCTTCATCAGATATCACAGCTTTCATTTTTTCCTATGGTACTGTTTATTGGTGACTAAGGTATGTTTACTTTCAATTCTAAGCAGAAACTCATTCTATTACTTTGCTTTTAAGAAAAACTCCTTCACAAAAGCCTGTAAAATAAAATTGAGATCACTGACACACTTTTCTGAAAAATATTCAGGAAACAGTACTACTGAATATCATAAGCTCAGATGTTGAGGTGCTACACCACAAAACATATTTTCTTCAACTAGTCACAACGAATCATTTTTCCCAGTGTTGTTTTAAAACTTGGTATTCCAGATTGACATTAATTATCACTGCTACAAACTTTCTGCAGTATATAATTAAGTAAGGCTTGAGGAAAATTAATACACTCTCTATTAGAAACGGCTGATCTTCTCTGTGAATACTGAAAACAGTCTATACATGAAATTTATATTGTCATCAGATCTCTTTTCTTTTTCACCAGGAACAGATAAATCCACTGTAGCATTTTTTAAAAAAATGAAAACTAATAGTAGGTAAAGGCACAAATATATGTGCACATTGGAAAGAATATTTTGTGTCTCTCCAAGTGGCATGTAATATATCAAGAACCATTGATATATTACCACACCTGTGGTTCAGAAAGGCAGTACATACAGGGGATATAGTAATACTTCTGCTTAAGCAACAGTTAGGAGTTGTACAAATTCAAAAGGAATTGCAATTGTTTAACACCAGTTGGAAGACTCACCTTTGAATTCACTGTATTTCATAAGTTCTGTAACTGCAAACCACTTCAGCTTTAGTAGGTACATAAAGGTGAAGAATAAGTATGTTTATTTTTAAACTTCAGTTCCTGTTGAAATTGTCAATGACTTTTAAATGAAGTAATCTGCAGCACTGGAACAGTTATTTCAGATACAGAACTTCCAAGTGGAACACATGACTGAAGGGAAGTATCATATCATAAATGTTCTGAAATGACTTTGAGCCAGTCTGCCTGTTTTATCACCACAAATTTCATTTGCCAAGATGCAGTTACTGTATTCACAAAACTGTGCCTATGTTCAGAATCACTAATTCTAAGTCACATTTATTTTCAGGAAATATGAGTTCAAAAAGAGCCAAAACTTTTAACTTATTTTTATTGTTTGGCTACACTGGAAGAAAGTGTCAGATACTCAGGGTATCTTCTTCCTTAGCTGTCACTTTGCAGTGAGCTGCAGAAACAGGTTTTCAGAAAACTGCACATACATTTTAAATGTATTTCTAATTGTTAGCATACAGTCTATACCTATACAGTTCAAATTTCAGCCTTAGATACCTGTAAAGAAATGTGAATATTTGGAAGACATTCCACATTCCTTACATCTTCTCTCACACTGATTTCTTTTGCCACTTTTGGTGCTTTTGGTCTTATTAGCACAGCTGCATCATGATGCTAAGTGATACATGATAGCAAAAAACATCAGAATTAAATGCTTAGCTTAACACCATTTCCTCCTTTCCCTTAGTCCCACTTCCCAGAAGCCATGTCAATGTTTTTCCACAGATTCTTTGCTCCAGCTGTGGCTAGGGGATCCCTGTCACCCTTTCTTCCAGCAAAGGGCTATGGTAGAAAGCTGTGCTGAGTGCAGGCTCACGGGAGATGGGGTGTCCTGGCAGAGCACATGTGAGAGGAGCTCGTGAAGATGGAGACAGTCCTGCATCACAGGGTGAAACTGGAAAAGGACATGGCCTCAATGTCCAATAACCTTTGAAGTGGTGCAGGCAGAAGTCTTCTTCTTCCCCACAAGTAACATCTCTCTAGTAGAAGAGATGGTTAGAAGAAGGGAAAGAAAACAGGTTGTTTTTTTTTTTTTTAATTCTGAATGTTGTTTCCCTTCCCTTTTCTTTTCACATCTATATATTCTACACTTCCCTTCTTTCTTCTGCACTTTCCTACCTCTCTCCTGCCCAAATCACTTCTCCCTTCAGCCTTCTCTTAAATCCCACACTGACACACTTTCCTTTTTCCTTTAATAGAACCAAAGAATCATTTAGATTGGAAAAGACTTGAAGACCATCGAGTCCAAGTGTTAACACAGTTAACTAGTGCCAAGCCCAGCACTAAACCATGTCCCTAGGCCCAAAGTCTTTTAAGCACCCTTTAACACATCTTTTAAATACCTCCAGAGATGGTGACTCCATCACTACCCCTGGCAGACTGTTCCAGTGCTTAACAACCCTGCTGGAGAAGAAATCCTTACCAATATCCAACCTAAACCTCCCCTGGTGCAATTTGAGGCCATTTCCTCTCATCCTAGTTCTTGTTACTTGGCAAAAGAGATTGATGCCCACCTGGGTACTCACTGGCTCACATTCGGCTGCTGTTCACCAACACCCCCAGGTCCTCTTCCCCCAGCCTGTAGTGCTGCAGGAGTTGTTGTGACCCAAGGGCAGGGTCTGGCACTTGGCCTCGTTGAACCTTATACCATTGGCCTCAGCCCACGGATCCAGCCTGTCCAGATCCCTCGCAGAGCCTTCCTTGCCCTCCAGTAAATCAACACTTCTGCTCAACTTCTTGTGTCTGCAATCTGAGTGTGCTCTTGGTCTTCTCACTCAGATCATCAATAAAGGTATTAAATGTACCTGACCCCAACACTGAGCCCTGAGGAACACCACTGGTGACCAGTGACCAGCTGTAGGTAGTTCCATTCACCAACTCTCTCTAGGCCTGGCCATCTGGACAGTTTTTTTACACAGTGAAGAGCCTACCTGTCCAAGCCATGAGCAGTAGTTTCTCCAGAATGCTGTGGTTAAGTGTCAAAGGCTTTGCCAAAGTCCAGGTAGACACATCCACAGCCTTTTCCTCATCCACTACGTGGGTCATCCTGTCTTAGAAGATCAGGTCAGTCAATCAGGACCTGCCTTTAATAAACCCATGCTGGCTGGGCCTGATTACCTGTGCATGCTGTGTGAGGCTGGGAGGATACTCAAGATTATTGGCTTCATATCCAAACTACACCTTCCCTGTCACAACTCTGAAGCCATTTCCTTTTGTCCCATCACTTGTTACTTGTGAGACTGGTCCCCACCTCACTCCGACCTCCTTTTAGGTAGCTCTAAAGAGCAACTAGGTCTTCCCTGGTCCTCCTTTTCTTCAGACTAAACACCTCCAGCTCCCTCAGCTGCTCCACATCAGATTTGTGCTTCAGATGCTTCACCAGCTTCGCTGCCTTTCCCTGGACACGCTCCAGCACCTCAAGGTCTGTTTTAAAATGATGGCCCCAAAACCAAGCCCAGTACTTGAGACATGGCCTCACCATTGCCAAGTACAGAAGCACAATCACTGTCCTCATCCTGCTGGCCACCCTATTGCTGATACAGGCCCGGATGCCACTGGCCTTCAAGCTGGCTCATGTTCAGATATCTGCACTCCTTTTGACCAGTGCTTTCAGGTCCCTTACAATTATTTTCCAGCACAATTCCTGTACTTTTCAGCGACTCCGTTTTCTGACCTGCCCCTCGAAACCCCCCATCCCGCTGTCTGACGACCATCAGTTTTGGGGAGCGGCTGGGAGCGCAGCTCCCCCCACGCCAGTGGCTGGTCGGGATGTGGGAAGACCTCACTCAGCACAGCGGTGCCCGGGGCAGCTCCGCGGAGCTCTGTGCCTCTGGAGCAGCGCGGCCAAGCCCGGGCGCAGAACAAATACCGGCCCCGCCGGCCCTTTCCCGCCGCCTGCCCCCGCCCGGCGGCGGAAAAAAAAAAAAAAAAAAAAGTTTA